>VWZW01005506.1:148559-276402 GCA_013397115.1 Edolisoma coerulescens | reverse complement strand
ACAGAGCATTCCGCACCACCGAGTGCTGGAAAGAGAGAAAGACTGAACTGGAGATGATCATACTGAGGTCCATCTTAGAACAACAAGAATAGGGATGGCACCTGTGGACCCTTAGCATGCCCACTCTCTGGCCTAACAAAGATTTTACCCATGCGTATCTCTTCCCTCCAGGCCTAATAATATGTAGAAGAAATGGGCAGCCAAAGGCTGTTCCTTATCTTGAATCTACTTTTCTTTAACATGTCTTGATGTAATGGTTTTTCCTAGTTTGATTTAAAGACTGTGAAGCAGGGCTCCAATCCTTCTTCCTCGAGAAGAATTACTGGCCTGATTGTGTTCTGGGATAAGAGGAGTTGTCTGAAATACTTCCTTGCTTTAGGTGTACTGAACACTTGCTTTCCTCCTCCTCCTATCATCCTGAGACTGTTTTGTGCTTTCAGCCTCTGCTCTATCCTTTCCTTTTTTGTTTGGTTTCCCTTTTCCAGGGCGTTTTGAAAAAAAATCACTTGCTGGAAGTAATGTAGATTCTAGTTTGGTGGTGTTCTCTATCTCTGCACAAGAAAAAATGTGGGTTTTTTGTATTTTGTAGAATACTTTTGGTGATGTTAACAGTAACAATGCATTTATTGGTTTAAGAATGCAACCACTACAGCAAAGTAAAATGTAGCTACCTTACATAGTGCTATGACTAGCAGACACTGTTACCCCATGACCTTTCAGCAAGACACATGACTACTCCTCATTTGTGATGGAAAAGCTGCTATAAAATTGAAAAAGTAGCTCTGCAGGGAGAACATGCCATGACCTGAAAGCTAACAGCACATTTACAGCTTAATAAAGGGTCTAGAAGGAAAAGACGTGTTTTTCTGTTGCTTTGTACTTTGATTTTCACTGTATGTCTACTGGAAGATGAAATCTTTTGTGACCCCTTTTTGAGAAGCAGTTCAGCTCGTTTTAAGAAAGCAAAGAATAAAACCAAAATTGATTGTGTCTATGCCTACTACTGCTTGTAAGGTAAGTGTTGGGGGGGAGTCCAGTCTAATTAGAGGATGTGACAATAGACACACATGCTAAGGACAGTGCTATTAAGGTTTTTATGAGGGTTTAATATGGCTTATTTTACATATAGAAATACTTTGTATGAGCCTTAATTACTTAAGGACTGTGCTAATCTTAGTTCATGCATCTTAACTTGAAATGCACCTATTCCTCACCCAGATTGTGACAAACCCTTTCCTTCACATTCAGTAGCAGTTTTAGACTCAGACAGGGAGCTGAAAAACATCCTCGTTATCCAATACTG
This sequence comes from Edolisoma coerulescens, assembly GCA_013397115.1. NCBI lineage: Eukaryota > Metazoa > Chordata > Aves > Passeriformes > Campephagidae > Edolisoma > Edolisoma coerulescens. Next base: position 275,099 of record VWZW01005506.1, on the reverse strand, counting down.
TTCTACCTGGGAGCTTGGCTTCTAAATACAACACATAATAAAGAAAGAATACTCTTCTGGTGAACTTAGTGCCATCCATGTCACCCTACTGACAAAATAATTCCTTCTGCTGGTTCTTGCTACATGGGAAAAAACTTTAGACACAAAACATTCGCTACTGCATTTGGAGCAGAGGGACTGCAACAGCCTGGTAACCACACTGGCTCAGCAGTCCTTCTGCTGTGATTCATACCCCAATTTTACCTGCACCACCACCTTGTCTCAGCATGAGGGGATCAGAATGACCAAACCCACCCTGCTCTTTAGTAGGCCTCAGGCTTTTCACAGAGTGCCATGATGGTATTCCCTATACATATACTTTATTACCGATAGTTATACCTTACTGTTCAAGGATTAAGGATGGGGATTTCCCATAAAACCATCTAGAAAAAGCAAAGAAAATGAGAATGAATGCCTGAGGGTGCCATGCTTTTTTACAGACCTGTGGTTTTTTGTCTGCACAATAGGCCCAAGAGTGGTTTAACAGGATTGTACTATTCTAAGAAACAAAACAAGATTTCTGTAGGTGTAGAAAACCTATTTGACTCACTTCAGAGAATTAAATATTATTTAACTCACTGTCAATCCAAGCTGTAGGGAGAAAATCCATTATCATCAACAAAAGAACTCAGAAAAATATTAAGTGAAATGTGTATTTAGGAGACAGGATTGGGCAGAGGACGAAAATGGAGGAAGATGTTCATTCAGTCTAGGCTTAAATGGAAAGACTATTCAGACAGGATTTCTTCTTTCCAGAGGTAAAGGGACCTGATAATCTGGGCATTGGGACACTGGTAAGGCAGGTTAGCACCATCTGTGGCTCAGGCTGGGGTGCAGATACATACGGTTACAGGCAGAGGAATCTCCAGCAGTGCAATAGTGATGTAGGCTGCCAGTGTGACCTCGTCATTCACTCCACCCTGCAGGGAAACACAAAAGTACTTGCTGATCCCACACAGCACCACTGGCTTCTCCCTGTGCTGCATATCTACATCCTGCAGGGACAAATTCTTCCTGGGCTCCTTTTCATGCTAGGTCCTTCGAAGATGCTGCTGATTTCTTCCTGCTTCTGTGATAGTTCACATATTTAAGTCCTCACTCCTTCCCAACCCCCAAGTGCTGAAATAACTCTGTTGGTCCCAGAGTGGCTTATGGTCAAGTTCCAGCCTGACAAAGCCCATGTGGAGCCAACCAGGAGACACGTTACCTTCATAGCATTGTTCAGGAGTGTCCCAGAACTGCGGAAGCAGCCGTTTTCCTTCTGCTTTTGAGTAAGCCAGCTCAAAGCATCCTGGATGTGCTTCTCCTCTATGAAGATGTGATGCCGGGCCTGGGCAAAGGACTTGAGGACAAAGGCTGTGAGCCTGAAAGTGATAGAGGGAACCAAGACATCCTGAGTAGGCCCTGCATCCATCAGTGGTCACAGGGCCCATAGAACTTCATCTCCACCTCCATTCCAAACTCCACAATGACCAAGCACAAGAGAACACTGAGGAATGAGAGGGCATGAGAAGCAGAAACGAAAAGCCAGTGGTACTGAGGTCTTACCAGGTATTTCCAACTTGCCCATAACGTGGCCCAAAGGTGCTATAAGAACCATCCCGGTGTTTGTACTGCAATTGCCTTTGATACCCTGAAATGGAGAGTGAAAAAATATTTCAGTTGCTGCAGTGCTTTTCAAGGAGCCCTGCAAAGGAAATGTAGCAGACATTTGGGACACAATGTCCCCCTTAGCTAATGGCACAAATGTGAGCTAGGCTGTTCAGTATTACAAAGGAATTTCAGGCAAACCCACGGCTCTGAATATCCCTATTCTTGTGCTCTTCCTCTCTCCAAAAACACCTGGAAACTGGGTATCTGTGGTCATTGCTTCTCTCTGCCCAAGACTTCATGAGGAGACGTAAATGCATCCCAGACTTGAGAGAAATGAGAGAATGGTTCCCAGAGGAGAACCGATTAAAAATGTGAGTCCTGCACAGGATAGGAATGCAGAAAACAGCATCATTTTCTTTGGAGGAAGTGCAATTTTCCTGCAAAAATTACTGAGTCACAACAGCCCCTTGCTAGTCGGCAGATGCCCACCGTGTGCACGTGTACTGGTGTTGTGTCTGTCATCGTGCCCTAGCTAATGCGGTACAATTCTGCCCTGGTCAAAAATGAGCTATACTCTCTACACCTCAATACTAAGGAGAATTCGACATCTACACAAGCAGCTGCCATGATTAATGGTTATAGTCTGATTTATGTATTTCGTGTAGCCCCTTTCTCATGGAGGGAAATCCTGAGTTTTTGCCAGCCCTGGACTTTTTCTGTGTCCCTGTTTGGATGCTGTTGTCTCTCACCCTGTACCTCCAACTCAGCAAAGGATTCCTTCTTACAGACACTGTATTGTATACCCCTAACCTGCCAGTATCCTGTTCCTTTCTAGAGACAGCCTCCAACAGATCATCCAGGCCAGTGACCAACAGTGTCCTTATCCAGTAGCCAAGGGAAGGGATGAACAGAAAGGCAAAAGCTCACCGCTCACTAAGTATCCAGTGGCCTTGGATTTGACCTCCTCACTCAGCTGCCCCGTCTTGTTCAGGTAGTCCAGGACGTAGATGTTGGGTGCAAAGAGGGCCATGTTCTGCTCCCCACAGCCGAAGGGCATCTGGAGGAGCTGGTGCAGGTTCTGCATGGCAGTGCCCATGATGTCCCCTGGGGAATGGGACAATTCACAGTGTAAATTGGCCATTAGACTGAGCACAGCCTGAAGTGGCAGTATTTCAAAATACATGTGACACTTTGAGGAGGTTTCACTTACCTAGTACTGAGAAATATGCTCTGGCTGAGCCATCCACCACAGTCTCTGGGAGAGCCAAGGAGACTGTGTCTGACACTGACTTTTCTGGGATAAAAAGCAGATTAATTTGGTTACAATTCCAGATGTATCTACATGCACAGGTAGCAACTACCCATGGATGAGACACCATTGCCTGAAGAGGGGTTTCCTGACTTCAACAAATCCATTCATCTGCAATTTTGTTGACAAAGTTTCCCGTCCTGCAAATTTTGTGTTGGGCCTGCGATACCCTTACACACAGATTGTCATGGACTTCTACATGGCATCATCAACCAGCCTGGACTGACAAATACACTTTTTCCAGCCTATTTGCTGGCCTTTTCTGCTTTGGTGGGCAGACCTGGCTTACTGCAGAGTCTGGTTTGTGATTTTATACCTGTTAAATGAAAGGCATTAGAGATAACCTTATTAAATCCCAAATATTCTCTCCCTGCAGTGACCTGGCCAGCCTCATTTCCTAAAAGATATGCTTCTCCCTCTCTAATTGTAGGCACTATTACATCCTCAGCTTTTCTCCTCCAGGAAGAATTGTTTTCACTGATAGTCGGACATGCATCTAGTTTTTTCAATTTTATCAGATCCCTACACCTTTCTTCTCAGAGTGGAGCATTCACAAACCTTTTCTTCTTCCTTTGTCTTTAGTTTCTACCTCAGCAAAGAAAGTCTTAGAAAACAAATGGCTCTTACCAGATGCACAGAGCACAGAGTTGTATGTGGTTTCCACCTCAGTCCCTTCCGGCTTGGGGAAAAAGGCAAGAAAGAAAAAAAAAAAAATGAGAAACAACAGCAACAGAGAAAAGGAAGAAATATCAAAAGGGAAAGTAGAAGGGACTCTTTGAAAATTGCCTAGCAAGTTTTCTCCTCCATGCGCTAAACTGAGGATAACTGAGGACTGTAACGTACTGGCTAATTACAAGTATGAAATGTAATACATTTTCTTTTCTTTCTTGTTACTGAGAGAGGCCCTGCAGCTTCACAGGGCGAGATGGAGATAACATGCAAGGTGATGTTATCAACAGAGAATGGGACCCTGCCATCCAAGGTGCCACCCACTGTGGCCCAGTCTAGCAGAGCTCTCCAGGCTGTGGTGAAGGCTAAGTGCCTGGCACTCTGGGAGGATATGTATGCAGGAACTTTGACTGGTGGCAACTAAAGCACTCCAATGCACCACAAATGACATGTTAAAACAGCCAGAATTTAAATACATGCCACAGTCAACTGGTGAATAATTTCTAGTCTAGTCTTTGAAGTCAGAAAAGAATACTGCTTTTCTGTTGAGATGGGTGAAAATATCTTGCAGAAAACTCAGGAATCAAATGTTTACTAGAAAACATTTTTTTGTCATAGTTTATTTTAGTGAGCTCCCTGCATCAATTTTTTAACCTCTAAATAGGAGAGTTCCCATTGTTTCCTTGCTGGTTACCAGCTTTTGCCAGCTGATATTTTTTCCCAGCACGTAAACAATGGTGTTATTGTCTTCACTTTCCCCCCACAGTCAGAATACATTGTCTCTCATTCTTCAGTATGAAAAGAGAGAAAAGTATTAAAAGAGTGGGGGAAAAAAAAAAAGAAAAAAGACAAAGCTTTTTTGGATAAACTGTGACAGAGCTAAATGCTTCTGTTTGAAAAGGCACCTTCTTGTTTGTTTCATTATGTCATTCTGGTGTGCAACTAAATGAGAAATCCATTGTTTTGTTTGATTTTGAACATTTCAACAGGAAATTAAAACATACAAACTGTAATTATTTGAAAGATTTTCCTTGATGAGAAATTCCTAGGTGAAAAAAAAAATCCTTTTTCCCAAAGAGCTCTCAGTGAGGCCTGGTTTCTGGAGGGGCAAGAAGATGCCCTGGGGCCTCTGGCACACTCACTCCTCTCTCTCTGGGATGCACTGCCTGCTGCAGGGAATATTGTCATCCATGTGCTCTTGACAATGCAGCTTCACCCCAAGCCTGTTATGCTCTATCCATCCCTGCTAATTAATTGTTCAGCCTTGGATGCTAATCTCCGATTCCATCCCATCAGGGCTTGCTGTAGATTAATTACCACATTACAATAACAGGATAGGATGAGCAATCTCTTGGACACCCAGACAGAAGTAACTCTAATACATGTTCATTAATTTACATTCCTCTGCCATCTGGGAGAGAAGGCTTTACAGTGCTCTATCTTCCTGTATCTTCAAAGAGCAAAACAAACAGTCTTTTCCTGAAGGCATATATGAAATTTGGAAAAATTCCTGAAATGTTAAACAGTTGTTCATGTATTATACATTCAAATCCATTTGTAAATAATTAAAAAAAAGAAAAAGCCTAGCAGATAGGATGGTTATTCCATCATTACATTCAGGTTAGCAAAACATTTTCTAAAGCAAAACATATCCTAGCTCTGCCTTACTGAAAACTGGAATGTCTGCAATGTAAGGAGGACTTATTATTATATAGATTTCCCTATACAACAAGCTGGTACTTTTTCCAGACTTCCAGGAGTCTTATACTGTGGATTAATTTTTTTGACTGGCAACTAATCATGTGAAGGCCTATGTTTTTATCATTGCAAAACACTGCTTAAGGAAAGAAGTGTACTAAAGAATGTGCAAATAAAAGGTCAGTTACACTGTTTTGAACATTCTTAGAAGTGTAATAAAACCAATTCAAAACAGCGATGGTAGTTTTGTTTAGAAATATTTGTAGGTTGTGGTGACTGTTCCAGAGTACTGGCCGTGGGCTGGAGGAGAAGTATAAGCTTTCTGGCTAGTTTTCTATTCACAACCTATCCCTGTGATTTATTAGAGGCAAACCCAAGGATTTCTCATTTATGTCTGATATGATGTGTCTCAGAAAAACCTGTCATTATTGCCTGCCTTATTATTCCTGTCCCTCTATGTAATGTAAGACCCTGCTTTGACTGTGAGATGGCAACATTATGAGTTATGGGCTCTATTGGCCTGTGTTAGATTTATCAGTGCTTCTTTTGTAAAAGCTTGCAGAATAAGAGTCCCACAAGCCATTATTGCTGCTCTCATGGCTAAACCAGAAAACCTTTATCACACACAGCTCTTGCTGTTACTATTGCTACTTTTCTGTGTCACCAAAATTAGCAGCCCACATACCTCCACCAGCAGCTGTCTGATGACCGTGTCCTTCCGCCCTTTCTCAGGGGTCTCCACAATGGAGTTCCCGCAGGGCTGCTGGTTCTGTAGGGCTTCAGTGGTCACTGAGAACTCCACCTGTCCTGGAGGAAACAGGGGGTCAGTCAGCCCTGCCAGGTAGAGCCAGGGAAATACAGGTCTGTGTTTGTGCTGGGCACTCTGTGATGCATTACAGAGAAGCTTTTCCAAGAGGAGAACTAAATTTTAGACAGGGTTTTATCTTGATCCAGATGCAGCCTTGAAGACCACCTCCTTTGTGATGGCCACCCAAGCAGGTGTTAGTCCATCAGCATGAAGAGTAGTGATGGGGAAGGTCTCATAAATGAAATGGTCTTTTTCTGGGAGGCTTCAGAGAAAGCAAGCTTTGATTAAAAAAATTCAGACCCAGAGACGTTAAGACAAGATATTCTTAGCTCCACAACTGGAATGTCTGAGTGCTTTGCATGCATTAAGGGAATTTGTGATTTCTATTAAAATGTTGGGAAAGCCATGGCCTGTAACACATGGTTTGTTTAGAACCTGGAAACAGTGCACCCAGTGTAGTGTCTCAACCTCAGGGTTGGACTTCTCACTTCTGACATAGAGAAGGTCCTTCCAAACAGGTTTGGAGTCACCTAGCTCCTCACTCCAAAGATCTGATGCCATACACAGATATCTGATCCCAGTATCTTCTCATCATCTCTTACCTAGAGATCTTGGTGTTACTGCCCAAGCAACAGTTTTTCTTTCATTCACGCAGATGCAGTAGGATTCTTCCTGTTTCCCCACTGGTACAGCCAGGAAATCAGTAGATTCAGCCAGAGACACGCTGACCTGCCAGTTGTACAGAGAGGGGTCATGAGGTCTGGGCTTGCAGAGGAGCTGGAGTTACTGCAGACAGCGCAGTACATGGAAATAGGTAGTGGAGCTGGTTATACCGGCGGATTGAGGACCTTATGGGTATTGCAGAGCAAGAGCTGCCTGATAAAGGAGGAAAGGACTGAAATGTGTACAACTATAAGAGATCAGGGAGGTAAGTGTAGAGAACAGGATCTTTGGAAAGGAAATCGATTCTGGGAAAATGAATAGCACAGACCAGTTGTGCCATGAATTAAAGATCTCCCTCATGATTAGTTAGGTGAAGATATAAAACACTAGCAGTGGGACATCTAGTAAGGGAACAAAGAGAAGTAGAATAAGGAAACAAGGAAAAGTGGAATAAGGAACCTGAAAATAGCAAACAAAATAGGAAAGACAGGGACATAAATGAGAGTGCATTGGAATGACTGGATAAGTACCCCTCCTTGTTTCAGCTTCATTCCTTTTAGAATAAAAATCTATATTTATAAAAAACTGAGCAAAGGTGATTGAGATTCTGTATTAATCCCTTCCCAAATTTTCTCTTGTCTTTTTTTGTTGGAAAGAAATGCAGGTAGGAATGGTGAAGTTATGTAGCTCTGTTCAGTGTCTTAGGGACAGATGCACCAAATTACAGGAAGTCTGCCCATTCCAGCAAATCTTCTGTGAAGTTTTGTGAGATGAGACAAAAGGCTGACCACAGGTATCCACCCTGGTGAACGTGGAATTTCCATGAGGGTATACAATGATTCTATGATCTGTGAAGAACCCAAGTTCTCTATTTCTATAGAACAACAACATAAATTTGTGATGACAAGGCTCTGGGTCTCAGTAGCAGAGCTTTAGGCTCTGAATCAAATGCAGCTTTCAAAACTTTGTCAGGAAACATACTCCCTCTTCATTGAATACAACACGGATTTGTACATATGTACACCTATATGAAATTATCTTTGCAGATCAGTCATCTGGCTTGGAACACCTTGTTAAAAGCTACCCACTGTAGTCTTGCCTAAACTGTTAGGCTGAGCAGAGCTGTGAACATCTCTTACCCTGATGCAGGCAGGCAGGTAGTTGAAAACAGTGGCTTTCAGCGTGAAGGACTCCCCACGCACTACAGAGTAGGGTATGGTGAGCTCAACAAAGAAGGGCTGGAAGGCTCTCAGGGACGCTGTCGGGGACAGGCCAAAGCCCGTGTCTGCCGAAGTGCAGAATGCATTGGCTTTCCACTCAGTGATGGTGTCAGGGATGGTCACTTCTAGATCAGCTTTTCCCTCAGAGCTGGTGAGGGACAGAGAACAAGATTTCTGTTACATTCTGGCGTTCATCTGTTCTCCTCATAGCCTGCTGAGCAACATCTGCTGACAGCAAACCCCTGACCAGCTGCGATATAGGCACTGGCTTTTGCATGTTCCTCTAAAGCATAATATACTTAATGTCCTTAAAAAATCCCTTTGTCTACTAGAAATACTCCTCTCACTGAAATACCGATACATCCACTGAATCTTTAACTTATTTCAAGGTTTTGGCCTGGTGACCACACTCGACATTCCCTTAAACACTTACTTCACTGAAACTATGTCCCAGATCCATGTCTCAGGGAAGTACTTCCGGACAGTCTCCATAGGATTGCCATCAACCATATCTTCTGCCATGCCATAACCCAATTCTCCATGCAGATTCATTGTAGAGACTAGCAAATCCATTCAAGGACAGGAAGAAAGGAAAAGATAAGTCAAACTCCATTCTAAACCAGGAACATACTTTCTCTCCAAGTAGTTGTTATTCTTAGGTAAAATTCAAAATTGAAAGAAGAGCTTTGGCATCTTGGCCACTGGAATCATTAATTTCTCTGTTGCCATCTCAGTATTTAATTTTTCTTAATGTTGCTGCTCTTCTTACAGAGATTGGATGAAGTTGAGCGTTCTTCCCCCGCTACCAGCAGACCCAGCAGTGCCAAAAGAACCATGCATGATGATGTTATTGAGGTTATATTTCTATTGCAATACAGAATCAAATGTGAAACTTACTGCCCCCAGATATTACCATGGCACACAGTGTAATAATCTGGCTGAAGAATTGATTGCATTTATACATGACTAGAAACAGAAGCCACGCTTAGCCCTCTCTCTAGGAATTTTTTAAAAATGAACATGGGTCTTTACATCTCTGGCCATTAGCAAATACACAGGAAGATGCTTTCTCACAGTGTTGCATATTATTGTGCCTTATGAAAGGCTTTTCCATCAGCCTTAGAAGACTTTACAACTTCTCAAAGCAGACAGCTGTCTTGGGCCATACTCTGATGACAAATCCTCCATTTCAAAATCAAAGATCTGCTCTCTTATGAGTAGAAGGCTAGAAGCTGTCACTGGACCAAAAGCTATAATTGTTTAATTGGAGCTGGGGTACTGCGCCACAAAAGTCAGTAACTGGAAGTGATATAGGTGAGTCTTTTATATAGTCTTGCTAATCTCAGATCTGTTTAAGGAAACAAACAAACAAAACCAATATCATTCTCCTGTCTTCACAGTCACTGAATCTCTAGAGAAGTGACATGACCTACCTAGCCCCTGATAGTCATGTAAGTGGGGAAACTGGGAACAGAACCAAATTTCTCAGTCCCGGTGGCAAAATATCGACTCATGGGATTGTACCACCTTCTCCTTTGTCTTGGCCCACTTTTGCCCCGGTTGTTCCTCTAGCTATTGCTAGAATGTGGCTGCCTAGAAGTAGATGCTCCTTTTTTAGGTTTTCATAGCTGGACTCAGATCTGATGGGGAAAAACCCCCACTACTTTGTGCTGAAAGACTCTTTTAGTGCCTACAAGCCCTCCCCTGCTGTAGGGGCTGGTGTGGGAGTCACCAAGCACACACAGAGATCTAGCCAGGCACATCTGGCTGCCTGGTAAAGTGCAGGGAGAGGTGGATCAGTTTCGTATTTCAGGACTAGGTCCAGAAGGGAGGGATCCTGAATTAGGTCAGCATATCTGAACACAATCAGATCTGCCTGTGTAATTAATAGTCAAAGATTCAAAGAGGGAAGGAAAGAAGCGGGGTGGTAAATTTTAGGAGGTTGTGTGAGAGGTAAAACCAAAAGGGTACTAGAACCACTGTAACTCCTTTCCATCATGTGTTCTGGGTAATGCTCGCAGAGTTCAGGCTTATGGATCTTGCTGCTAGTGAAGACTTTTAAGCCCAATTCCTAGTAAACAAAGAGAAAGAAGAACAATAAATATGCAAAAAATGGTTTGAAAATAAACTTTATTTAGTATGTCAAGAATGGATGTACCTAACTCTGGTATTGGTCAGAATAACAAAGGCTTGTACGTAAATCCCAAATGGGCTGGTTTGACACAGATGTGTCTATCGTGTTATTCTTATACTAAGGCTAAATCCTGGGGTGATCAGATAGAAAGGTAAGGCCACAGGCCTACCCTGGGGACAGCTGCCTGGGTGAAAATGGCATATGTGAAATGCACTCGAGAGAAGGTACCCAAGAAAGCTTTGTGCAGAACACTTTGGATGGGCATGCGTGGATTTGTGGGTTATCGAATTAACTGATACTTTATTAGAGACCTATTTAAACCAGAGAAAGAAAACATGAATGAATGAAGAGTTTGTAATATTATGGCACTACAGGTAATTTCTCAGGACTGTTTGCTTACCCAAGCCCATTTGCAGGTGTCTCTACTATGAGGAGATATTTCAAAGGTCAAATGGTTTAGATAAATGATTACTATTTATGGGCTAAGGTGTAGGAACTGGTCCTGGTTATTTTCTTGCATACAAATGTGAGCAAGTTTACAGCAAATGAGCTTGGTTTTTTTCATGAAAAAGCCCTTCAGGACAGGTGAGAAGAAGAGAGAAGACTGAATTGCAAAACGGAACTTAAGAGAAAAATGAAAGGCTGATGCTTACTTTGAGAATGTTGTAGGCATCACCTTCGCCATCAGATGAAATGGGTATGTAGAGAAATCCATTTAAGGACAGATTGTCAAGTGACACACATGGATTTACATTGTCTTCTTCCAGGTAGTAGTCCATGAAACTATAACCCTGGCTTTCCTTCAGTGGGAGAAGATGATACACCTGGGGAAATGCAAAAAACAGGGAAAAATGCAGCAGGCCAGCACTTACGGGGACAGACACAGCCTAACACTCCATTGGTAAATGCCAGCTTCTAAAAAGCAAGTGTAGGGAATGCCACTGTAAAAATACCTAGCCCCGTGTCGATAGTGGTGTTAGTGGGTACTTGGTTTGTTCTTGTACTTGCTCATTACCAAAAGTAGCCAAGACTCACAGAGCTGGGAGAAAGCTCATTTTCAGGCTTCATAAGGAGAACACTCTTGTCCACTGCACGGAGGGCACAGAGGGATCTTGGAGAGGTACGGAGTCGCAGGTGTGTGTTGGAAGCAGGAAGACCTTCCTTGGGTGCAAAACTCAATATCACCTGCAAATCCAAAAGGAAGTTCAAGCAACCACTGTTCCAGACACTGTTGCATCTATTATTCTGACACTTCTAGCCTTGTGAACTGAGGTCTACTAGTGTCTAATGTACATTCATCTTTGATCAATGTAATTAATAAGGATGAGTGATTCTCTTTTTGTTTCTGTCTTGCCCCACTTTTTATTTTCATAGCTTTGTAGCCTATTCTGGTCACCAATCCTAAGTCAACATCTGGTCTGAACATTTCATGAACCCATTGTGAATTCTGCTTTCATTCTGGAAATCTAGACTGAACTGCTGTCCACAAGACAACCATGGGTTGCGTGAACCATGACTTGTACTCACTTTATTGGGGAGGCACATTTCAACCTGGAAATCTTGTGAACTGGCGATGACTTCCCCACTGGGTGAAGTGGTGTACACAAGCATCTGTGCCACGGGAGCAATTGCTGCCTCGACAGAGAAGCTCAATTGAAATGTCCCATTAGCTAAGAGAGAAAAAAAGGTTATTCAATGTGCAAGAGGTTCCAGTATGTGCATTTGCCTTCCTCTGAAAAAAAAGTCAAGTTCAGTTCCCAGATAAAAAAAGTCAAGTTCACTCATGCTGAACGTTTTTAGTTATCAGGGGCCAGAAAACTGACACATGACTAAAATCTATGGCTGCTGCTGAAGACACCTGCATTCAAAGACTGGTTGTGAACTGACGAATGAGGTGAGTTTGGAGGGCTTCAATCTGCCTTCGAGATTCTCCCCAGTTAACACCTGGCATAATTTTTTGATGCTCCCAACTCTTTTTTTCCCCTCAAGCTCCAAGATCTACAAAAAATAGTTGAGGCAAAAAAAGGTAACATGATTGTTGGAAACGTTGACAGCAGTCAAGGTTGCAGAGTGGCTGAAAGAATAACTTGGCAAGGTTACTGCTAAGCAAGCACTTATGTAGAACACCAAGCTATTGCTCCAAGCCCCATAGAAAATGCCCCTCTGTGCTGGAAAACTCTTTCTATCTGGGCCTGAGCTTTATGTACTATCTAGGTGACAGAACATCCCTTGGTACTAGCCCAGGTGTGACTTTAGTCACTGCTACTAGTGAGGATACAGAACTTTGCACAGCACACGAGATCTTTTACTCCTATAATCTGTTTATATCCACTGCAGTGCAACTCCTTACACACTTACAAAATGTCTCCTTCTTCTCATTTTCAAAAGACATTTAAAGTTGCATCCCAGCCTGTCTCAGTTACTGAAATGTGTAACTCTTGGACATTTATATGAATAAATGTAAATGTATTTATTAGAACATAGGTATGCATGTGTTTGCATGCTTACAGGCAGGAAAAATACAAAAAAATAAATTAAGGAAAGTGAGAGAGACAAAGAAAAGGAGACACACTCTTCCTGCTTGTTGTACACATGAATGTCACAACATTAGTAAGCCTTCACAATCAGAATAGGGTAGAGTGGCCATCAGAAAGTGCTGGTTTTAGCCAATGGCCAAAACTTATATTTGTTTTTTGTTTGATTTTTTAACATTTTCTCATTTAAAAAAAATAGCACCTGTTGGAACTCAGAGAAAACAAAATTAACCAAAGCCACTTCATCTAAAAAGGTTTTATCTTTAAAATTCAAACATTACATGCAAAGTTTGAATGAAATGTTAAATACAGTGTTTGAATTGAAGTAAGTTATCTACATCCCCCCTGCCCCAAATTATCATCAGAAATATTAAAAAGTTCTGCTCACCATCTCCAGGATTCATGATCAAATCATGGGTGTCAGCTAATATGATTTGTCCCTTGGCCATCACCTGTATAACAGAGAAATCTTCCTGGAATTGTTGCTACCAGTGTTGAAAGGCAGGAGAATGAATGTTCACTGGCTTAATTGCAGAGTGTGAGAAACACCAAGAAGATGCTAAGCAAGTGCCAGGCTGGAATTTACTGGTTATTTAGAGACAGAAATATTTGCTCCTAGGAGGACCAGTGTTTCCACATTGGTCATACTTATCCTTGCTTTTGTACATATTACATACATGGATCAGGTTCGAATGCATTTTGCCTCTAACCACATATAACTTTGAGAGTCATCTGCCTATTTTTAATAATTTGGAACAGGCTGGAGGTCAAAAAACCTCCTCATTCCTCTCTCAGTTGCATTGTGAAACAGTATGAAGAAAAATTCACCAGGATTAGTTTTATAACTGCACAGACTTGGGCAGAAGACCACAGGCTGCAAAGAATAAGAGCTTGAATAAGGTACCTGAAGTCAGGCAGTAAGCAATAGCTTAAATGCTTCCTGTAATTTCCTCATTTCTAGAAAAAGATTCCTTTTGCATAGCCAAAAATGTCTTTTATTCAATTACTTTTGATGTGGAATATTTATTCTATAGAACCATATTTGAATCTCAAGGTGTGGGATCCACACCTATAAAAAATGGAAGTTCTCTCACTGCTTGTTTTCCTGCTGTATGTGCATATTTAAACTCAATTTTCCCAGGCTACTGGGATAAACAGGTATCTTGTCCTTCCATTAATTGCTAGCAGTCTTGAAAATAAGCACGTAGACCTCTCTAGCACAGGTTTCTATTATCTTTTTTGAATATCAGCCTAAGTCCCCCTAATGTTCTGTGCAGTCCACCAGAACTAAAGTGTCTGTTCCACTGATAATTTTCTTGTTCTCCAAAGCTAGTCTCATCTCTTCTGCTAGTGTCATTAAATGGGATAACCAGAAAAACAAATTTAGGGAGAAAGACATTCTATTTGGATATTCATTTGATTTTCCCTGTTCTTCTGAGAGAAACTGACATGTCATTATTTGATCACAGTTCAATTAGTCTCTCTTCTCTGATCTCCAAAATGAACAAATTCATAGTTCTTAATGCCAGCACGTTACAGTCTGTTCCAATTACTGTGGTCCCCCAAAATTCTGCACACAGAGGACAGAGAAATGAGAAACATTAGGGAAATGTATTTAAATTGCACTGTTGCAGGCCACACTTTCCATTTCAAACCCTCTCCATCATTACTGGCCATCTAGCACTGCTCTGGTTGTTCATCATGGAAAAGGGCTAGAGATGACACAATATTTTCTGTGGCCATAGATCAAAGTAAGCCCAAATATGTCTTACCAAATAATAAATGACAATTTTCTTCTGCTCCCCTATGGCCTCTGGTGTGAAGATATAGTGCACCTGGACCTCTGTTGAGGAGCCACAACTTAATGTCTCAGGCTTTGGCTCAATTTTGAGGAAGCTCTTACTCAGGGAGTAAGACCGAGTAACTCTGCGCGTGGCATGCTCATAGGATGGTGTCATCCAGTCACTGTCATAACAGTTCAGTTCAGGTTTGTGATCTGCCTAAGAAAGAAGAATAAAAGGTTGATAGCCAAGTGAAATCAGGTAAAAAGTTACATAAAAGTCCACAGAAAAACTCTGGATATGTTCTGTATTTCGCATTCATAAGAGATTGTAGATAACATGCAGAGAAGACACAGAGAAGTGAGGTGACCTGACAAGAAACTTGCTTTATTTTCTAATTGTCAGAAAAGACTGATAACCCATGGATAGATATTTTGCCTGTTGAAGAGAAAGACAGAGGCTTACCCCTGTCTCTGCCACTCACTCGAATTTCCAGGGAGAGTTCTGTGAAGCTAGTAGTGTCTATGGAAAACCAGGCTTGTCCCTGCTCATCTGTAGTGTAATTCCCTTTGTATCTGTTTCCACCCACAGCAATCGTGATGGTTTCATTGGCAAGTGGAGCATCAGTGCCATCAACCAGCTTCACCTAACAAAGCAATAACAAACTTCAGGCTTTAGACTAGCAACAAAAAACAATTCCCAAGTAATACATCCTCTTCCCTCTTTTCCTCCTTGCCAGGCAAGATATTTCTTGGTAGAGAAGAACAAAAGAAAAGAATGTGGAAATGTGTGAGGCATGCCCTGAGTTGTCTGAGGGAACAACTGAGAAAACTCTCAGCAAAACCACTCGGTCAGCCCATGGAAGTTATCTATCAGGATCCTAAGTTCCTCAGCAGTTTTAACTCCTCCAGCCAGCTTTATTTGGGACCTCCACCATGTATCATCTGCCTCTTGAACCATGTAACCTGCACACCCCACTACTCCATCTGATGGGATTGTGCACTTGTGTGTTTGTTCTGCCATTCATTGCCCATGGTCTCAAAAGCTCCCTACCATCCCAAAGAGTGGGATCCCTGGTTTGTACACATAGTCCAGCAGGTCAAAGCGGATTCTGCTCATGGTGGATGTGATACCACAGGAGCCTGTTCCAGTCATCTCGATTCCTGAGACAGATCACAGTAAAGAGGCATTATTAATGAATTTCTAGTCATGTTACTCCACCTTTCTCATGCTTGCCGGTTCCTCCTGTTATGGCCTGCCATCACTTTGCCTTCTCCATATGCTACATACCTGTGCCATCTTCTGTGATTTTGCCTTGTACCTCAATGCTCATCTCATATCCCTTGCGTAGGAGCTGAAACACCTTGGTCCTCACCACACCAGAAACACACCCATGAGCATCTGCCTAAGCAAGGGATTGGAGAGAAAATTGAAATTCTGTGAACAAAGTTTGTGCCTTGAGGAATGAGAGTAGATACCCCAAACGCAACATGCTTAACATCTGTTTGTGAAATTCCAGACTTATCTTCAAGGGTTGTCTCCAAGTCCAGAACTTGTGTTCAGCCTGTTTCCTAGTGTTTCATCTGCACATTTTCTGTGTCCTGTGAGGTACCTGACACACAGTTCTCCAAGTCACACACTGGTTTCCTTGTTAACTCCCTCCTGACTTAGTTCTGGTTTTCTTCTTGTTTCTTCCATTCTCTTCTCTCTTTTTCTTGTTGCCCTTTCTCCTGTATTTAACCCATATACAATACCACCTCATCTTCTTTGTTCCTCATTCTCTATACTGCCTTCTTGTTTTCTCCTCATCTTTGCTCCTTGCTCCCAGTCAGTTCCTCTCACAGTTACGAAATTCTTTCAAAGATCTTTTCTCACTTTGTGGAACAATAGCAAGGACCTCATGGCTGGCAACCGGAGGTCCATCACTAGTTTCAATGGGTTTTCATCATCAGTTCTGTTTCCAGTTTAATGATCCCTCCCTTAAGAATGCCTTCCTGTGAGATTCTCTACTTTTCCCTGGAGAGAATGCTGTCTCTGATGCCCTATTATCTCCCAACAGATTTGATCTTTCGTGAGACAACATTGCCCATTAACCTTAAGAAAAACCACCACATTTTAATCTTGGGGCTCACCCGCCTGGTGAATTCTTCACACACAGATTCTGTTTCTTTTCCATAACAACTTGAAGCAGACTGGGAATATTTCCGGCATACTTGGACATTCACCAAACCAGGAACAGGCTTCCCATAGGTGTACCTAGTCACAATGTGTTAAACAATATATCAGATGAGGTAGTCAAAGTCACACTCACACACATCTCCTTAAAGACCTCTGTAGATGATTTCCTAATGCCTCTGAAAGGCTGACTAATTGGACATTTTAATGATTTCCAGCATTTCCATAGAGAGATTCTTCCATTAGCCATGGAAGAAACATTCATCCTGTTCTAGGTGGGAGGTCTTTGCAGAAAAAGATTGACTTTAGAAAATTATTTCAGCCAGGAACATCCTTGTATTACAAACTGCTCAGGGTTCAATGAAGAAATGTAAAGGCAACCAGGTACTCAGAAGGAGTTATGTATGAGTTAAAAATCAGAATACTGGGTTTGCATCACCAATTTAAATGATGTCTGATCTGACATCTTGGAGTATTTGAGGGTTCAGTATTGGCAGAGAAGCTCCAACTGATGAAATGTCAAGGCAGAAAGAGAAAATACAAAATAAACTGGGAAGAGAGAGAAGCAGATTTGTTGGAGACAATCTTTTAAGGAACACAGGGAAGACCCTTCACTTTGACTGTTCAGGCCAAGCAGCAGGCTCAGGATTGACAGAATGAAATAAGTCTGCACTAGATGCCTGGGAAAAGTATAAAAAGCTTCCCTGAGCTCTTCGTGTGGTCCTCAGCAGAAAGGAGAAGTGAAGGATAAGCAAGAGAGATTTACTGGAGCTCTGTGACTCACAGACCACAGACAGACACTGGAAGCTCGTTGTCCTTAATAGTGATCATCTTTGGCACCTTCACCAGGACCTCGAACCTGGGCAGCACTAGATGGGAGAGAGAAAGGCTGGTATGAGAACAGTGAATGAGAACTGTGTACTACACAGCAGCCTAAGCACAGAACCAGGATCCCCTTCATATGAACCTCTCTGTGGTCTTCAGTACAGATCTCTACCCCTTCCATAGGTTTTCTGAACCTTCCTTCACCACTGTTTGGGTTCAAAGGCAATTAAGGAAGTTTGTAGTCCTTACCTTCCCTCATTTGCAGCACAGGCTTATGTGGCACCAGAGAGCTGAGTAGAATCCCTCACCTGTGTCCATTCAGAAGGACACACTGGTCCTGTGTGATGTGTTCACAATGCATAACTTGCACCTGGGACTTTGAGCAGTACATGCACCACCTTTGTAACTTACCACATTGAAATGCCCTGAATCATTCATTCTCTTGGCTGATTCTTACTGTTCTAAACACCCAGAGTTGCTCTGAGGCTCACCAAGATACACCACGGGATATTGTCCTGCATATCCAGAGAGTTCAAGTGAATCTAGCCACAGATTCTCTGGTCTACAAGCACCCAAGAAGTTTTATTAGAGAACTGGGAGTTAAAAGGCTCCCTGCAGCAGCATATTTCTCCTTACTCAGCCTCTGCTACCAGTCTGTTTGTAACATTCATGGATTGTTCTTCAGTCACAAGTTTTCTACCAAACATATTTTCTAAGCTTTCACAGAAACAAGGAAGAGCAAAAATAGAAAGGACTGTGAATAGAGAAAGAGACCTTATGCAGATGAGGAGAGAAGCAAAATAGGGTCACCAAAATATTGTCATCTCTTACTTCATATCTAGTGCAACTTGGAACAAGCTGCTGGACTGAAAAGCAACCAAGACAAAGTCAGCTGAGATTAGTGCCACAAGCCATGCACGGGAATTCTGGCATGTCCTGTGCTTCCAAGAGCACTATGAGCAAATACAAGCTCAGGCAGGTTGCAGAGATGCCATAAAGTCAGCAACCACTTCTGATACTTAGTGCTTTCTGGCTCAGCCCCTATGAGCCCCATTGCCTGTATATTCAGTCCCTCTCTTCTCCATGTTGTTCCCAGGAAGTTCCAAATTGAGCGGTCACAGTAAAAGGCATTACTGCCCAATTCCTCTCCTTACCAAATTCCTCCACACTGAAGAAGTGCTCCACATGGGATGAGAAGTTCTTCTGCACAACTATTTTGTAGGAGCCTTGGATAGGGTCCGAGGTGAGGGGGAAGGAGAGCTGTGTAAAGCCTGTTTCCAGTTCCACTCCTTGCCACTGGTACACACGGTTCCTCTGGGGATCCTGTGGGTGAGGGTAACAGAGCCACAAGACAGTACAGGTGAGTGCCAGGCACAGAGCAGTGCAGTGCCCGATGTATACACATCCCAGCTGGGAAATGCCTATCTGTAATTATTCAACAATCTGTGAGGTTCTGAAAGCGCTTACCTGTCAATTCTGTGTAACTAGCATGCAAGATAGTTTTTAAACACTTTTAACACCCGGGGGTGTTGCCTCCCCCTCAGCTCTACCTGCAAAGGATGGGGCCAGGAAGCTAGGCAAGACAGACTGGCAAGGTAACAGAAGGGAACAGAACTGATATCAGAAGTAAGTGGAGAACATGGAGAAAGGAGGGAAGTCTCAGCTTCCTTGACTGGCTATACAGCCTGCAAAAGGTTTTTTCTACCCCTGCCTGGAATGTAGACTGCTGAAGTACACAATCTGCTGAGGAATCAGACACCTGACTTATCTATGGGACTGAGAAACGTACATGTATCAGAGTCCTAAGCTAGTGGTGAGATGGGGAAATGGTGACAGGAACAGAGGAGAGTATACCCCACATAGAGGCATCCACCTGAGAGCCCTCCCCTGTGTTTTCATGCTCCTAATGCTGGAGCTTAAGTCTCATCACTACTACATCTGTGTATTGCTCATTATTGATGACCAATAATTAATCCCCTCAGCCCCAAATTTCTTGTAGAGGTCACTGAAACAGCACAGTGGTACTGTGTAGTTTGAGACACCCTTTTCAGGCTCCTCAGCAGGATGGTTAATATTTATAGTCTTTCATTTTCTGCCTGCTCTTTGCATTGTACTTTGGCTGTCACCAAAAGTTTATTTACTCTAGATTGGTGTGTGACTCAAGGTATGTGACCATGTGCATTTACTTCACTGAGATTTTATCTCAGGGCTTAGGGAGAATGGGGATGTGAATGACATCTCCCAGATGGAGGTCATCAGTCAGGGGGCAGAAGAGGGGGCCGTGTTCCCAAGAAGCCACCTGGGAGGGTGGCACAATCAGTAAAACGCATCCCATGGCTCTGACCAAATCCTCTTCATCATCACGTTTCAACCCTGATGAAAAGCTCACCACTTATTGTGAGGGACAGCACTGGGCTTCCTTGGAAGAGGAACTCAAGAAAATGTTTTCAGCTGGGCTTGTGAACTTGTTGCCATTCCTGTGATGTGTAGGGAAGGCCTGAAAGCCGGTTTGTTTTTCCTCAGAAAGGTGTTCTATTTTTTTAAAATTACATAACAATAGGTCACGATAATAGTTAAGAAGTAGCAGACTCATACTAACTTCTGCCTTTGTGCTTCACTGAGATAAATTAATGACATTAAGGGGGTGGATTGATGGACATTTATTTCCTTAGAAGTGCTGACTTTTAGGCTGTCACCTTTCTTGACTCCTGCCACTCTTTGCTTTGGTCCAGTCCAAATTTCATGCAACCATGTGGTAAACTGCACTGACAGATCTGATCTGGCTGAAAAAAGTACTCTAGAGTAAACCAGTGAATTTTCTGCCGCAGGAGTTTCCCACTCTACAAGACTGCCTTGAGACAGCTGTGAAATCCAAACAAAGGGCAGTGCTGGACTGAGAAGGAGCATTGAGGAAGACAGAGGGGATGGTGGGGATGAAGGACAAGGCTGGAACAGCCCGGACAAACACCACTCTTTACAGGCTAGAGCTGAAAACACAGATGGCCTTCCAAATTGAAGGCTTTCATGGTGTTGACACACACATACACACACAAAGGTTGTGACATTATTCAGCTTGTTAGACAAAGACATATTTCTGGAGGCAGTGGAGAGGATGTATTTGTGCTTGCTCCTCTCATGAAATTCCTGTACTCAGTAAAGTATCACTTCATAGAAAGGGAAGGGACCACATGGGACAGCCCTCGCAAAAGGTAGTTCTGAGATGCTCCCCTTGAGCCTGCTAATCCACACCCCCCACTGTCTCACTCTTCTTTCTCCAATATTCACAGACCGTCAGTGGCCTACCAGCTCTGCAGCCCTTTTCTGGAAGTCTGTTGATGGGAAGAGAGAATAACACCACTCTGAAAAGAGGATAAAAAAAGGGGCACAGCCTGGTTTTGGCCTACCTTCTGCCTCCTCTGTTGTGATGACTCCTCAGCTCTAGACAGAGATGGAGCAGAATGGAGACAGCAACCCCACGCAGTAAGGAACAGTGAAAGGACTGACTAAATAGGACTCATTAATCATGTAAACCAAAATAAAATCTGTGCACAATAATTTCAGGGTCCATCCATGAGCCCTTATCATTAATTTTTTCAACAAGAAGATATCCCAAATAATAATTGCAAATTTTGGTTTCTCATCTGAAGAAGTGAGTGGTTGAATTATTGAAACATCCTTCCTGTTAACTTTAGCCTGCCACTGAAGTTCAACCATTTAAAAAACCAACAGACAAAAAGATCATGCTTGGGAAGACAGGGGATGTCTACTTACCTAATTTTGTTTCTTTGGTTTTGATAGCTTATTTACAGAGATCTCTAATTTCAACCACACTTGGCAGACAGAAACTCTCAGTTCTGATTGGGAAGAGGAATAAGCCCTTTTGATGACTTCTAGGCAAGTGTAGTTCTGTTCACAGCATGGCTTGTAATGGTTAATTAGTTTGTTCCTACAGCACATTCTGTGATCAGAGAACCATTGTTGGAACTTATTTTGATGCATAACTACTCAGCCTTCCTTTAAACAAAGGGAAAAGGTCACACACCCATGATTTTTCCCTTGCACCTCAGCCTGAAAACACCACTGCTGGAGACTGGTACTTCTGTGCCTGCGCATTCTTCTGCAAATAATAATGTAGTTATCCACTCACCTGAATGTAGACAAAGGGAAACTGTGGGGAAAGAGCAAAAGAAAATCAGTATTAGGAATATTAATCACATGGAAGTAATTTCCTGATTTGGACTGAAGGGCAAAAGAACAAACTTCTAAGAAGTCCTTTGGGTTCTTCCCTTTCTGCACTTGCTCTGTTTCCTCGGTTCTTGATGGCTAAGGGAATCTTTTCTATAATATTTTTTAGGACCCTGACTTTTTGTCTTACCACAGTATGAAAATGTGATGGAGTACGAGTTCTCAGAGAACTTGTCTGCATGAGGAACTGATTGCCAAATAAAATAGAAGGTGGGCTTGCACCCCTGACCAGTTCCATAAAACCAAGTTCTTGTCACTCTGCTCCCTAAGGGTGGGATTGCACCCACTGCCAGCAACAGCTGCACACCTGTCACTACCAATGGAAACTTGTCCTACCCACTTTTTTCAGTAACGAGATCCCTGCCCACATGCCCAGCCACATACATTCATTTGCAAACCTGGTTTTAAACATCTATATGCTTTTGAAAAGGGGGATGTGTTTCTCAGCCAATAGAGACAGGTGGAGTGTGTCCTAGGATAGAATATGGAACAGGTAAAGCAAGGTGTGAGAGAGTATCATATGCTTTAAAGGCTGTCTTCAGTGGTTCTGGATGATGACAACAATGGTGTTAATTAGGAATTAAATCTCCTGGCTAACAACAAGGAATTAAGGCTCTACCTTCTCATTCAGCGGGTAGAAGTCTTTGTCCAGAGAGACGATCCGAAACTGAACTGAAGGATGTAACAAAAAAAAAGGAAATTCCACTGTTAAATTTGTAGCCGTCACCAGGAAATGCCAGTGCTTCAATAATTTATAACTCAGATTCATTCCACGGATCAACAGGCTCTGAATTGAGATCTCTAAGTAATAGAAACAATCACTTCAGGCTCTTTCTCTTGCAGATAGTGAGGGGCAGATAAATTTAGAAGGATAATCAGGTCTTGGCTGAATTGAATTATCTCTTGGGAGTGCCTGTCCTGCTTTGTTGATTCTGGTGCAGCCAAGGGAGACTATGCTTTGCAGTCATCCCAGTTTTGTGCCTCTAGTTGAGTAGAATGAATTGGAGCCTGTGCCTACATCTGGCTGAGATGCTGTGCCTGGAGAATGAAGATTAGGAATGATGAAAGTACCATGAACTAGACCTCAGCTGACAGAAATAAGATTTAGTGAGTGCCTTAGATGCCCCCATGAAGAAATCTGAAAACTTTAATGCAAGTATGGCACCCCTGGAGAGCGGAGTCTTTAAGATTTTGTGCTGTCAGAGTCAACGCCAGCCCAGTTCCCGGTACCTGTCTGTCCGGGCTTGTAGACGGGTTTGTCTGTCTGGACGAAGACCAAGCTCTCAGAATTCTTGACCAGCACTGACTTGCGGCTCTTGAAATGCAGTGTGTCCCCTGTCACCGTCACAGTGAGAAATGCCACTGATGTGCTATTGGATTTTGGAAGCTAAGGAGAATGAAGAGGATAACTGCTTTACTGATTCACCCCACTGCACCAAGCTTTGAAGCAAGGAGTGCTAGCTGGGTCAGAAAGTTCCTTAAAGGGACAAAAAAGACTCCTTGCAGGGAGAAAGAAAAAAAACATGATTGCCTTCCTTCATTTTTATACTTTTCTTAGAGAAATATTGAACCTGTTCTTATTCCATCACATGATTTATCAAAACGAAATTAACCCAGATTCATTAATTAGGGTATGGAACCTGTTGCTTACATTACTCACCAACCAGCCTTCTGCAGCAAAAAATTGTAAATAAGCTCCAGAAGCAGCCAAATGACTTCATGGACCTCACTGTCTTTAACCATTCCCCAGTTTCTACAGTTTTCACTCCACATTGATATTTTTCATCTCAGGCTTACACATACCAAACAAACATGGGGCACATTCTGTCAGTCAAAGCTCCAAAAGACTTCTCTAAGTCATGCATGCAGAGAAATATCATGTGGGACACAGAATTTGATAATGGGGGAAAATTAGTCCTCCTAAGACTACCACAGTCAGTTATCCACATTGAACTAATTCTTTTGTTTGTCTTAGCTTAGGGGTCTCTGATCGCAGTGAGTCTTATTTCTCATTTCTGGACTGTTTGGACCTACTAGGCCACATCAATAAACACAAGAGACCGTCCCACGAGGAGGAGATACTCACAGAGAAAGGGATGCAGGTGAACATGTCTTTCTCTGACACCACATCGTCAATCAAGCTCCTGTTCTCCCCATGATACTCGAGTGTGGCACTCAGTGTCACAGACTCGTTCAGGTGGGAGAGCTGAACACAGATTTTCTCATGAGAATCCGTGTGTATCAGAAAGGGCACCAGCACCATGTACTGCCTAGGAAGAGAGAGAAGCAAGAAAGATCAGAAATGTGAAACAGTTTTAAGGCAACAGTATTAAGTGAAGGGAAATTAACAAATCAGCATGCCTAATCCATTGCTATCCCTGCGAATTGCAGGGCATATAACATGAGCATTCGTTTTATTTTGGGTTTATACATATTAAACAGTCTAACTAATTAGCCTAAAAGCAGGAAAATGCTTGCAGTAGAAGGAACAATTTCTATGCTAATAGAGAGTGCTTTACAAAGGATGTTTTGTTTGGCTTCACAGCAGGGAGTAAGGACAGTTTGAAAGGTTTCAGGCTGTTAATTGAATTTTGTATATCCCACAATCTCCTTTTGAGACTCAAAGGCATTAGCTAAAAACAGCTGAGGAAAAATCCCACCCACTTGTCTGGCTGCTCCAGTCTTTGCCTATCCAGGTTTCCAAATCCTTCACATGCTGAGCAAAGATGTGAGTGCTTGCAGTTTGGGACCTTATTAAGACGAGCACACAAAGGATTTCAGAGTGTAATGTTTTATTGCAACTCAAGTGTACTTGCGTCTTCAAAGAGTTTTTGACAAAGGTCCCTCACAAAGGACCCTTAAACTAAGCTGCCATTCAATAAAAGGGGTCATTTTACTAATAAATCAAATTATTAATTCTGTCCTGGATTATTTGGTTAAAAGATAGGACAGAAAGGGTAGGAACGAGTGAAAATCTCCAGAGTTTGTGTTGAGACCCATGTTCTTCAGTATATTCCTAAATGATCTGGGAAGTACAATTTTCTCTTAATTGTGCAGGGTAAGAAAATTCTAAAAATTGACTTATGTATTTGTGGAAAAGTTTTTTTATATGATAGAACTGAGTAGTAAAAATAGCAAATGAACTGTTCATAAAGGGAAAATAATAAGCGAGCTACTAGCACTCAGACTTGAGCACTGTTGATCAGTCTTGGAAAATTCTCAGTCAGTAATAAGGAATGAACAGACTATTGGGAAGTGTTCAGAGAGGAATGGAGGACAAATACAGCTGAGTCCATCCAGAGCTACATTTTTGCCTGGGCTCTGAACTTTTTGGGGAGTCCTAAAGCTGCTGTGGAGGCAGTGGGACCCAGGCAGTACCTGCATTGCCTTTACCATGGGGCACTGGGATGAAGTGGAGTGAGGAGCCTGCTGGCAACTCTCCTCAGCCTGTGCTGCTGCAGAAGATGTGAAAGGAGGCAACTCCAGCCTCCCAGAGAGTGAGTTACAACTTGTGACTCTCTGCTTTCTCCAGTGTTTCCTTTCTTCCACAGCCTTCTCACCACAGCTTCAGCCCATGCTGCTCCCCTTAATGTAATTCCCCCTGCCCCCTGTCAGTGGCACTGGCAATGTGACAACAACATCCAGTCTACAGAAAGGACAGTGTGACCTAGTTCCTGGGGAATTTGGCCTCATTTCTCTTCCTGTTCACTGTTCTGCTGAAATTTTGGCCAACTTGAAGAACTTCCCCTTAGGCTGGCTTCCCTGCCTTTGAAACAAAGATATAAACCATGCTGTTTATAGACCTCTCTTTAGGTGTTTTGGGATGTGTTGTTGAAAAGAGACAGATTAATTAAATTACTATGAGCATTTTAAGTAACTTTGGTCACAAAATCCATGTACAGGCATTCCAGGACAAAAAGCATCTGGGCTGACAAAAGAGACCTCAGCAAGCAATGAGCTGTTCTGACAAGAGAGACAGTGACTCTGACAGAGGCAGGCATCAAGGAGGAATAGGAGACCCTAGAGGGAGTGGCTGAGGCAAAAATGATGAGTTTGTCTATACAGAGAAGGTAATACTGTAGCTTAAGGCGGAATAATGTCTGTCTGTGTATTGACTCTCAGCTACTTACTAGAACAGGCACTCAGCCAGAGAAGGCAGTGAATTTCATCAGCCCAAATCCATACCTGCCAATTCAAGTGTTATCGTGACCTCACACTTCTGACCATATGCAGAGTACTCCCAAGCATGCCCACTGCATTGTAAAACAGCTTGCATGCACAACCAGAGTAGGAGAACAATACCTTTGGCTGCATTCTTCCAAAATCGTAGAAGTTTAAGTTATAAAGGACCTCTGGATGTCTCAAGCCCACCTTCCCTTCTGGAACAGGACTTTTGCAAAGGACATCATGGATGGAGTTTCTACCATCTCTCTGGGTCACCTGTTCCAGTGCTGCGCTAACTTGGTGAATATGTTTTTTTCTAACATGTAATCTGAGCCTTAACTGTGTCTCCTGTCCAGCTGGCCACCTCTGAAACAGAAATAGCAGCAGCTATTTCTGCCCAAAGAAGTGGTATCCCTACTTGTATAGGGCACAGTAAGCAAGTCTTGATTGGAAGTTTAATTTTTGTCTTCAGTTCAAGGGTTGCTTCCTTTCTGTGTTTTATACAGCATTTGGTCTATCCTGCACCCACGACAAAACTATGGACGCTGAAAAAGCTTCAGCAGAGGATTTTTTCAGCTCTCTGCAGCATTTTGTGAGAGCTCTGTCTTTCCCATGCAAACTATTTAAAACAATGTTACAGTTTTGTAAACTTCCTGCACCTGCAGGTTGTTTTTGCAGTATTTTTATAGTTCTAACTAGAAAATATTTAGAAATGAGTGTCTTAGAATTTGGCCAATCCCCTCAAGAGGTGGATGGCCACAAGACCAATTACCTTATGCCATTTAACACACTTTTGCGAACTAACATATAAAAGCCTTTGGAAAAATTATTAAATAGCTTCCATTTATCCCTGAGCCTGGACTCTGTGTCGTTTCTCTACCCGTCCTCGGTACGACAGCGACACAAAACCACTACCCTTGTGCCACCTAGCAGTTCACTGCTCAGAACTGTCTCCCTACTGGGCTCCTGTCTTCCTTCTGTGGACCCCAACAACACTCCTCTGTCTCCCACCTCTCTCAGCCTTTCTTCATTCTTCCCTCCCAGAATGAGGCTCAGGTAAGGCACAAAAAGTAGCCTACAAGAAAGATGGAGAGAGACTATTGCCAAGGGACAGGACAAGGGGGAATGGATTCAAACTGAAAGAGAGTAGGCTTAGATTAGACATTAGGGAGAAAATTTCTTCACTGTGAGGGTGGCAAGGCACTGGCACAGATTGCCCAGAGAAGCTGTGGCTGCCCCATCCTGAAGTGTTTAAAGCCAGGCTGAATGGAGCTCTGAGCAACCTGGTCTAGAGAAAGGTGTCCCTGTCAATGGCAGGGGGTTTGGAGCTAGATGATCTTTAGGGTCCCTTCCAGCCCAGGCCATTCTATGGTTCTATGATTCTATGCTGCCCATAGGTCTGAACGGTATATGGTTTCATTCCCTTTCCCCCTGATGTTGGGCAAGGATGAATAAAGATTACTTAATCTTAATTACTTAGTTACATCAGATTACTGTAGGGAGACCAGAGAGCCCTGCCTGACCCCAAAGCACACTTGGTTGGCTGATCTACCCCAGAAGCACCCAAACAGGGCAGATGAATGAGGGGTTGATGTGATGAGTGTGAGTCAAAGGTCCTTCAGGCTGACCCATTTAGCACTTCCCCCTCTGACCACACAGTAAGTGGCAGCAGTAATGCTGCACTTCTGCCAGCACTATGGCAATGCTCGTGGGCATAAAATCTCTGCCGCAAGCATTAAAAGACCCGTGTCGGTGAGAACTGAGCCTCTGTCAGCACAGCGAGAGGAACAGCAGCAGGTCTGAAGAGGGAGACTGCTCCCACCCAGACCAGAGGCTTCCGAGCAACACTCTGCGGTGGGCAAGGGTGGGATGGGCATGCCAGACTCCAGCCCACCTGTGCCATGCCAGGCTGCCCCTCTCCCCGGGGCCATGGGCAGAGTTCGAGCTGCAGCCACGCTGCTGGGCTGCACAGCCCTGGCGTGGGTGGCCGGGGAGGGCGCTGGCACCAGCCTCCGTGCCGGAGGAAGAGAATCTAGGTCACAGATCCTCTCTGAGAACAAGTACATCTGATGCTGCCAAGGGAAACAAACTGGCAGGAGAAAGGGGAACAAACTGGCTTGAAAGCAACAGGAGAATGGGGAGAAGTAACTCAGTGATTGAAACGAGGACACTCTGGGAAAGGTAAGCACCTGGATTCCAGCATCATGCCCACAACATCACAGGCCCTGAGAGGTTTCTAGGTAGAAACATCCTTAGGCAAAGGTGTTGTGAGGATCCAGGTCTGGACTGTCAGACAGCTGCAGGGCAGGACTGTGGGCACTGCGGGCAGAGACTGGGGAGAGGGTGGAAGGAGGCCACTGGCAGCGATGGTGGTGGGGACGGGCCCCAGGGCTGGACAGCCAGGGGATTGCAGGATGGGAGTGGGGAGCACTGTCAGAGCTGTGCAGAGCTGTGGTTATTAGTGGGAAGAAAATGGAAGCACTTAGACCTCCCTCCCCCCTCCGCATGTGTAGCTTACGGTTCTGTGTTGAGAGAAGTACTTCCAGGAAGGAAGAAGAGAAGAAGGAGGAAGATGTTTGGTTTGCTGGGCAGCTTGTCCTTCCCCATGGTGCAGAGCAGGTCGTGGTGCGCCAAGCAGTGCTGCTGTTTTCCTGCACCTTGTAATTCTCTTCCACTCTGTGCTCTGTCAGCCTCTTTATAACTGCTCTCTGCAAACAGCCCAGGGGCTGGAGGAGATAAGGGCTGGGGGCCAGGGCCCATCCGGAAACAGGGAGAGGCAGTAAGGAGGAGCTGGAACAGAGCATTTGGCCAGAGACTCTGCAAGTGGGGGAAGGGTATTTATTTGGATAATGCTTATATTAGAAATCTTTGAATGATTCATACCCTGTTTTCCTTAACCCATCAGAAATCCGCAGTGGTGGGGATATGAACTGTGTTCACCACATGGTAATATTCCCTGCGGGCAGCATCCAATCACAGCAATCTGATTTAAATTTCCACAATATTTCCTTCACAGTTCCTCTTCATCAACACTTTAAAATATATTATGTTGAGTTGGAATGACTGACACAAAAGGTGAAATAAATAAGTTAATACAGGCCATCATGAATATTGATAAATCCCAGTGGCAGCATGCCTTATTCTGCAAAGCTTCTTCTGAGCCGTACAGTCCTCACTGCTTTGCCTGGCAAAGATGACACAAAAACTTGATGTGTCCTACACCTCCGAGTTTATGACCACTATAGAAAGCACATTTTCCCTTGAAAATAAAGTAAGACATTGAGCCGTGTAATTTTAATCACCTTAACCCAATTCTGGTATAGTTTCCTCTGATTTCTTTTCAATTTCTATTCTTTAACTTTATAGGTGACTGACAATTGTCCAGTAACAGAGTGGCTCGCTGGTGACTGCAATTGCAGGAAGAAAAGGTATCTGTGGTTGGGTGTAAATACTCGAAGTACTACCACAACAGTATTGTATGTGGGAATCCTTGTCTGGTCCAGAAATCTTAAGCAATTTTGGAACCTCTGCCACCAAAAGTAAATAGTCCCAAGAAAGACACCTGTTTCTCTAATGTGATCCTGTTCAGTCTCCTCAAGGACTGTAGCACAACACTCAACCCTCAAGGCCAAAGCCAAGCAATAAAGTGAACTTCAGCCTTTGGCTTTGAAGAACAGGCATGTGTGAAAAGAAAAAGCTGTGGAAACATTTCTTGAAAACACTGGTATTGTGCCTAAGGTGGTCCATGCACTTTCACCTAAGAACTCCTGTTGGAAACCAGCAGCTCCAGCAAAGGAATGTCTTTCCTTAGAACCTGCATCAGCTTTGTATGGTGACAGGTGAGAAAAAACCCACTGTGAAACCTAAGACATATTAACAGCTCTGGTTAACAAAACTGTATTAGCTGTTTTTAGCTAAAGGCTGAAAAAGTACTACAGGAGAAAAAAACCTGAGTATTGTTATTTTAAAGGAAATCCAAGGTATGATATTAGCTTTCCCAGACTGTGAATCTAAAGCAAACAAACCCAAAGCAATTCATTTCATATGACAAAAAAGTATGACAGGAAAAAGCACTCAGATAAATCAGCAGGAGTAACAGCAACACCCAAAGACATAAAAAAGGGTTTCTCATTGTATAGGAGACAAAAGACTTCACAGGCCACAGTGAAGGGAAGATCATCTATCAAAAAGCCTCAGACAATATGAACATTTTGCTAGTTGCAACAAGCAGGAACAGGAAGATACACAATGAAATGAAACACCATGAAACAGCTTCATCAGCTAAATTTCAAATGAAACTGAAAATGTCAGAATGAATAAAGATCATTCACTTTAGTTGCTTGTTGAATAATTTAACCTGAGAGAAGGGCCTGGCGGCAGATGAACTGCCTTTCCCAGACGTGGACATCTGGGCTGTCAAATATAACTCATATTTCTGTGGTGTCATATGAACAAATGAGTAAATTCAGGCATGGCAAAGCCATCAATGAATTATTCTCATTTTAATGCACTTTGTAGATTAAATTGCAAACCACATTGGTCGCTGAATTTTATAAATGATCCTGTGACCACATTTTGCGTGATGTGAGGTGGCCATCTGTAGGGTAAGCCCTATAAAAAGTAGAGGTTTTCTGTCTTTCTCAGCTATAACAAACATCCCTTCTATGTATAAACTTGGTCTTGCCTTAAGAGAAATTTATACAGTGTGTTGCAAAAAAGGCTATAAACAAAGTTGTTTACCCTCAGGCATGAGAAATCTACAGTGTGTCTGTTTGATCCTTACAGTACACAGCACACACAGAGTAGGATAAATTGCTGAAATCTCATTATTAAATCCATCCAAGGTAACTAGTGAACGACATCTAATAATTTTAAAATGTGTAAACGGAAACTGTTTGCATGTTAGCAGATAGTTTTGGATATTACAGAGAATTGAAGGTAATCCTTGATGTAGTAACAAATGACAAGCCATTTTAATTTATACTTTTGTACTACTCAGAATATTGCCAAGGAGGGGGGGAGAAGAAGCCAAAACAGTTACAAATGTGTCTGAGAACAGCACTCAAGACAATCAACTGTGCTCTTTTTGAGTCACATGACTCTTCAGATAAAAATTTACCATATAAAAAAACCATATTAAATGCATGCAGATTTTCTATGCATTTAGCTTTGGCTGTTAAATTATTGCCTGGGCTCCTTCTCTCCTCAGATGAGGTACAGGCATCTCATGGAGGTCCTTCTGCTGGCCCTGAGGTCATGTTCAAGTCAGGTTGAACGGTGTTAGAGCCAGGCTTTCCTCAGAGGTGCACAGTGGCAGGAGCAAACATCAAGCTTCATACAGAGAAACAACAAGCAGATGGAAGGAAAAATGTTTCTCCCAAGGGCTATGTAACAACAGAACAGGTACCAAGAGGGGCCATGACACATCCATCCCCAGAGACCATCCACACTTCATAGCCCAAGGCCATGAGCAGAAGTGCCAGTGCAGAAAAAACCCATACTCATAGTGTGTAGGCATTTCAGAGATTTCTCCCATTTAGATTTAATGTTCAGTTAGCTATAAAACAGTAAAACTCCAAATCACTGCCTCCCTCTGGAAGGCTGCTCAAAGAAGGCAGCAGAAGCTGTGCCAGTGCCACCTCCCTGTGGCATGGCCCATGCTGTACCCACCTGGTGTGACACCCCCTTGCTGCAGAGGTGTGCAGGGGCTCTCGCTCCTCAGGCCTGTCTCCCAGAGCCTGCTGTCCGAGCTGAGCTGGCCAAAGAGAAGGGCTTGGTGCTTGGCTCAGTTCCTGACTTGCTGGGTAACATAAGGCAAGGCTATCAGGCTCTCTCTGTGCTCCAGCTGAGACAGATGTTTGGTATCCAAGACATGAGTCTTTCCCCGGTGCATAGAAGAGCTGGGGCTCAGCTGATGTGTTTGTCCAGGTTTTTGAGATGGAGGAGGCTGCAGGAAAGCCAAACAAGAAAGTCCTAATGGAGTATGAGGCAAGGAAATAAGGTATTGTCACATTTAATCCTTTCCCCTGCCCCTCTGCTTTGTTCTGTTTCAACCTGTTAGGCAGGGCAGAGCTGACCTTTCAGGCCAGGGGAAGGTGTGTGGGCCATGACAGTGTAACTCAGCTGGAGAACACATTTATCAGGAACCTTTTGAACACAATGTCCTGCTACAAAGCCTGCCCTGGGAAGAGGACAGGACCTTGCCTAAGCTCCTGGGCTCTGAAGAGAGAGCCAGCTGTGCATCCCACAGTCAATGCACAGAACTTCCCAGATGTCCTTTACCCTGGCACAGACCTTGGGGACACATCTTGTCTTGACAGCAAGGACAGCAAGGGGAACCAGTGGGACCTAGAGCTTATCACTGCTAGAGAAGTAGAAAACATCTGGCACACTTATGCAATTGTTCCAGTAATAACCCAGCCTTAACCTCCCTGTGGGTAGTGAGTCAAAGGGTAGGAGGCTGAAAAAATGTGTGAGGTTAGCACTTTAGCAGCATGCACAGAGTCCTGTCAACCAGTGGTGATTTTTATTCCCGTCACCTCTGACTGCCTCGCTCATATGTACCCCCTCTTCTGTCTCAAACAGGAATTTTAAAATCTGCTAGGTTATATACCCAGAGTGAAAACATGGGGTCCAGAAGCCCTGCTGAAGTCACATTCTTAAGGGAGATCCTGCTCTGCCCAGCAGGAACAGTGATGTGGCAGAAAGGAGATCAGTGTGCTGAGCTGCAAGAGTATCAGAAAGGGGAAGAGTGAGACGTTCCCTTGAAGGAGGCTATTAGGTCTTGTATTCAATGTAATACCTTGCTTTTAGGATTTTCTTGACCTTCAAAAGGTGACCCTCACGAGGTCTAGCAGAAAGAAGCTTTCTCTTGCTTTGAGCTACAGGATTAGCTTACCCTATGTTGCTTTTTCACTTGAAAAATTCTTGAGGAAACTTTTCATTGTTGCTCTGAATAATAAAAAATTCAAATGTATGAGTGATGTTCCTCAGGAAGTCCTTCTCTGATACTAGACATTTCACAGCCAGCGGAGCCAGAGGTGTGAGCATGCTTCTGTGCCATCTGACTGATGAATCACATGGTGGGGGTCACTTGAATGCAGGGAAAGCCCTACCTCCCTAATTGTCCACCAGGTACAAATGAACTCAACAAAGAAATAATCAGAGAACAAGGCTGACTTGTTTCCTCAGGGCAATTTGACATCATCATTTGTTGACTGAAGGTTCTTCTGACACATTTCTGGTCTTCTCTGATCATTGAATTGGTTGGTCATTACTCACATTTCATATTTGACACAGCTGCTGAGAAGAAGACCTGAACATCTAAATCATACAGGTGAGGTCTTGCTGTGCCATTGTCTAATAGCTTGGCACTATTACCTCTGACACTGCAGGGATCACTGAGGATTTGAGTCAAAAGATGGAGCAACCAAACTCCCCGGACCGAGGACTCCTTTGTCTGACCCAAGCTAAGCATTTGAGGGGCCTAAGCAAGAGAATGTTTCTACACTATAGCTCATCTTTCTGGAGAGACCCATTTTTTTCTCTAGACTTTGCATCTTGCTGCCTGCACTGTGGATGGGACTCATCTTCTACTGTAAAACTGTTTACATTCACTTTTCAAAGCAAGTATGATCATTATAAATCCTCTTCTCAACTAGGCCGTAACATCAGCCTTTTGCAGATCCTTGAGTGGGGACTCCACATGAGCAGCAAAGCAATTCCTGTGGTACAAATAAACTCTACAAAGAATTATTTAACACAAAAGGGAAGTAAGCTTGATAGACATTTTAGTCAAAGACACTATGACGTGATTATACTTTGTTAACTTCATATTAATAAGAATTGCATTTCAGAACAGCTTTTGATGTACTTCTAGCAGAGCCATGGGTGGACCCATAGGAGATCCAAAAGCTTCAGAGCAGGTACAAGGACACTGGCAGACACCCACGGTGAAGCTGGGAGTTTCCCATTTATCCTAGTGTTGCTGACTCAGTCCAAGGTCCTGCACAACAATTTCAGCTTTTTTTAAACTGAGATGTGCAATACCAAGCACAGTAAACCAGTCCACGTGCCTTTGAGCTGGCAGCAGTATGGTACCTCGTAGCAGCTCTTGGGCCAGTGAGCCTGATTTTATCACATTTGGGCAACACAGTTTGCTTAGTCTGTATGTCTAAAAAATTACAGTAATTCTACCTTCTGAGGCCTGGAACACTCCCCAGATCCCTGGCACCTCAGAATTATCAGATGACAGAGGAACAAATTACATTCAGTCTAGCGGGTGTCCCATGCTTGTTCAGTCCACAATTAATATACTTGCTTCAGTTTTGGGTGTGTGGCACAAAACCTAGAGCTGAAACACCACACCAAGGTTCCAGACATCTTGGAGGTGTTGGAATGTGTTTTAAGAATATTGCTGTTCCTTGTGGGAGTGGAAGCCAGGGAGACGTGATTTGGATGTAAAAATCTGGAGGGAGAGTGTGAGCATGGGATATTTATTAGATCTGACTGAAACCAGCAATTACCTGTTTGAGTCAAAGGATAAAATCAGGTAACAAACATTATATTTTCAGCATGCAAAGGAAGGCATTGCAGTGGAAAATGAGCATTTCATGTTTTAATAGTCAGGTTTGGCCAAGCAAGAAGGTAAGGCTCCTAAAGAATGATAAAAATGCACCTTTTTCCCCCCAGGACCTTGTTTCTTCCCAGGAAACTATGTTTGGCAGAACAGAATAACATATTTGGCCAGACCTGAGGGGATTTTTATGAGTTCCATGTGAGATGCTGAAGCCTTAACTTAATTGGCCTTACATTCCTCAGAAAGATACATATCCTGTAACCACATCCACTCAGTCTGTTCTCCTTTTCAACCTTGTTACTGTAACTATTGATTTCTCTTGCTTTAGTACAGCCTGATGCTCATGTAAATCAAGTCAGTTGCTACAATCTGGGCTGTGTCAGGAATGCAAAATTCACAGCTGTTCTTGCTTTCCTCCTTTTCCTCCTACTGCCAGCGACGTTTTAATTTTGGAACTTTGCATGGAGATCAGCACTGTACCTTAAGTTATTTCGTACCCCACAAATTCCTCGTCTGTGGAACTTAAGAAAACAGCTCCTTATAACATCAGTATCATGCATATCCTTCATGGCCAGCCCTGTGAAGTTCAATTTGTTTAGTGCATTTTGCAAAAAAAAATTGATTTGGGCAGAGGCACATTCTGTGTTGACCTGATGATTAATTTTCGCCGGGAAGAAAATGCAAGCCCCCACGCAGCTTTTAGCAAATCTCCTGGCGGAATGCATCCTGTCCAAACACATCCTGGCCCTCGGCACTTGAGCAGTTTGCACTTAAATACCTGCTGGGGCCCTTGCCCGGCGGGTCCCGTTGTGCCCCCCGCTCCAACCCTGTGCCTGCCTGGTTCCATCCCCGCTCCCGGGATGCGGGCGGCGCGGACCAAGGGCGCCGGCGAGCGGGGACCCGCGGCGCTGCGAGCCCGGCGGGATGGGAGAGCGCTGTCGGGGCCGCTGCCGCTCCCGGGAAAGAGGAGCAGCATCCGTGTTTCTTTCCCGAGCCCTCCCGATGCTGTTCTGCCGGCGCGTTTGTGTTTGCAGGAACCACCGTGACTCCAAGCGTGGCGACGTAGGGATGACGCGAGGTGCAGGAAAACGGAGAGACTTGCTGCTGGTACCGTGATCCATCGCGGTCTGGTTTGGACAAACTCTGGCCTGATGTGTGGACTGGAGGGCCTGGCGGGGTGAGATCCAGGATGAGGGAGCAGGCACTCACCAGGCCTGGACGGCAAGCTGCCCCTTTCCTCACCGTGTCCTCTGCTAGCATGATGCAGGGTCACTCCGTGATGTCCACACCTAAACCCCTACTCTTGTGCCACAGGGGCAAAGGCAGTGCCCCTGCAGGGCTGGAGAAAGGTGAGGGGCTGTGCAGCAGCCATGAACCGTGGGTGCCATCTCTGGGTGTGGGAGGGACCGAACACGATGTGTTTTGCAGTAGCGGCCAGTGGTTACCAGCTGTAGCTGAGGGAGGAGGCAGAGCGCTGCAGGCAGGACCAGCATGTTCCTCTCTTCTTCCTCCCCCAGCCAGCAGTCATGACATGGGGGCTGTCATTAAAATGCCTGTTCTGTGACAATGAATAAAAGCCAATGCCCAGTGTAAAAGGGAGGTTTATTGGTGGAAAGGTATACATAATTATGCTACAGAACTGGAGAGATGTGCTGTGAAAGGAAACAGAGAATCAGACACTAGCTCAATCAATGTCACAGAGTCCCACTGTGATTCCTCAGGTGCAATGGCCCTTTCCAGGACTTCATGACAGAAGACCACTTGTTCAACATTTACGATGCTCCTGCAGGTGAAAATCCAAAAGAAAATAACCTAAATGAGAACAAACCAATAGCTGCAGGTTACAGAACACAGTTTTTTTTCAAGATACAGGGTGTCAGTTCTTTCTGTGTGAAACAGACAAAAGCTGGACCAAGGTCTTGCAGCAAGCTGTGCCTGGACTCCTCAGAAACTGCCCATCAGATAACAGCCAGCAGAGCTGCAGTGCTGAGCAGAATGCAGACCTGGACCTCCTCTACAGCCAGGCAGCATCATACCCCTGACAAGTTAATACACTGCCTCCATGATTCACGTCACCTCGTGTTCTCCTCAAACAATGTATTAACTGTCCAAGAAACAGCTTCTGTTAGTCCATGTGGAAAACCTTGCTTCAGCCTGGGAAGCATAGGCTCCAGAGGGAAGACTTTCAAGGATGGCCATAGGTAAATGGTTCTTTGCTACATATCCATGCTTTTGAGGAAACTTTGAAGGTATTTCCCAGACTTTCCATTATTCTGCACTTTGGCTTTCATTCTAGAAGCTAAGCTCTTCCCATGAACAGCAACATGGTCCCCACTTGGATTCCACGGGTGTCATGGGACAGGATCTGGCCCATGTCTCTGCCTGCTCTCTGAGAAGCCTTACGGAGACTTCATTTCTTTGAGAATAGTTCCTGTTCTACTCACTCTGCTCTTGCTTTATACTTCACTTTCTTATCTGCTTGTTTGTTTTTTTCTGGCTTTCACTTACCTTTTTGAATTCTTAGTCAATTTCTGCAACAACGTCTGTGCAAGGTGATGTGTACTGAGCAACAGCATACTCTTCTGGAGAAGAACAGAAACGTTCCTGTTACCCTGGAGGTGGATATAACCTATGCGTGCTTAAACTGGAGATCCTTGAAATGTCCTTTATTCTGGTGCATGTATTTTCATAACTTTCTAGTCATGACTGCTGGCCACCTTGGGCATGAGACCAAGTTTATTAAAGTGAAATGAGTCTCTCCCCTGGCCCTAGATACTGATGGAGTTCAGAGGAGTGCTGGTTGCAGCAGAGCTGGTTCTGGGTCTCGCTTAAGGCACGCAGTGTCTCTGCTGTCCCTGTCCCTCCCCCATACTTCACACTGGTTAAAATCAAAGACCGACCTGTTTCATAGTAATCATAGATCTGCACAGGAGCTGGCTTGGGGTGGGTCACTACAAAGTCCTGCTCAACTGAGAAAGTGATTTCTTTCTTTTTCTTCTGTGAGATCTGGAATGGAAGGTCAGAGATCACATCAGTCTTTTTATTTGTACAGAACCATCTGGAGCAGATGAGGGTGGTAACTAACAGGTTGCATATTCCAAATCCCACTGATGCCACACCTACAGATATGGAACAGCCGTTATCTCAGCATGTTTGGAAGAGTCCAAAGTGGAACTGAACTGAAAAGTTTATAGGTTTTCTATCCTGCTTATATCATCTGATTCTGTAATTATTACACATCCTATTGCCAGAGGTGGAAAAATTGTCCAAAGGGACCAAGTTTAATTTTCCAGGATCTCCCAATGGTCAGGACGATAAAGTCTGGTATTCCAACCTCTCCCATTTCGGACATGATGTGCCATCAAGAAACTGGGAATCAATTTACAGTGTGCATCACTGGGATATTGGCTTCTATTAGTTCTACAGGGCCTGAGAAAATTATTTACTAAGTAAATTCTGACTCAGGGATTAGATTATATGCAAAATTTTGCAATGATTGAGTGTAAGAGAGGCAATGAAAATCTTTCCAGAGGAGAATGAAAGCAGTGTTTCCTGAGCTGTTGGATGGACCAAGGTTTATGAGAAGCCTACAAAAGAGATATACACACAAGGGAACCTCTTATCTGGTGTTTATCTGCTTTTCACTGAAAGGAGAAAGAATTTTGATTAATTTCAACGTGCTTTTTTTTAAATTAACTTTTTTGTTTTTCTAGTTGCTGGTAGGACAGGTGTCAGTTTGAAGCTGTTTGGAAGGTTGGGATGTTACATGCAGTTTGGGAAGTAAGCAGCTTAGTGATTACAGTAGAAAGCTATTAAGGGAGAGAACACGATAAATGCACCTTATAGGGTATATCTGTATTGTGGTTGTACCTATTACATGCTGTTTCCATCCTTTGTGGAAATCAAATAGTTAGCGACCAGAACTTACATTTTGCAGATAAAGGAGGATGTGATTTTTCTTGTTTTCTACTTGCATCACTGTATGACTGTCAATGAGCTTTGAAAAAAGAAAATGGAGATAAATATGTTTGTAAAACATTAGAAAACAAGTGCTGCCTTAGACCCTACCACTGCGTGTCTGTGGTCTTCATTCTTCTCCTATTCAAATATCAAGGGCTGGAAGCTGACTTTTAGAGTCCAAATTTTGCTGAATAGATGGAAAGGATGGAGAAAAACCATCCTTGACTTAATTGGGGGTATGAACATTTTCCAAATGCACCAATCACTGAAATTCACTTGGGGAATACTGCCTGACTGTGGTGTGATCTATGTTTCAGAGCTAGTCTGAGAGGTTCCCCACCCTTTCCCTACCTGGGCAGTGCCAGCTCCCAGTTGCAGCTGCCAGCTGCTCAGGCTTGAGCTGAAACCCTTCCTGGTTTTAAATATAGGAAGGTCTGTGTGTTTGAAGCTCCCTGGAGGGCATTCCCTCCACCCAGTAAGGAGCAGTGCAGCCATGCAAACACCTTGCAGGGTTTGTGGATGAATGATTCTCAACCACGCCTCTAGTTTTCTCCTCTGTCCCTGTGGGGAGTAATTTAGTCTTGCTCCTCTAATTTACCTTATCCAGGGAAGACTTAACAGGAACAAAGCCAGAGAGCATCTTCACATCAATAATGAGCATGTTGGAGCTGCTGCGTTTCCCCGTGTAACTGAAACAACAGAGGGCCCTGTCAGTGGTCCTTTGGGATACTGTGTCTCACAGGCTGATATCATCAGCATGTTGATCAGCTTGTGGTTCTTGACTTCATGAGCTGAAGTGAAAACACACAGCAGTGTTCTCTTTGTGTCTTGTCATCTGTGCAGCTGGTTTGCTCAGGGCACATTACCTGCTTATGAGGACAATATCAAATTTTGCTGGTCTATCCTGTGGGCAGGAAGTGTTTGATGTCTGTACTGAAAGCAGAAATCCAAAGGACCCCTCTGGAAGGTGAATGTTGTATCTCAGTGCTGTCTGGAAGAGGAAAAAATCCTTTTGTTCAAGCATGCCAAAGATTTTTCCTTGCATTCCAAAAAAACAAGTGTCAGACTTATTGAACTTTTCTGGCAATGTTGTACTTGGTTTTGTGGAAGATCCTTGCTTACATCAGTGATGAACATATCAGACTTCTTAACAATGAAGGTGCTTGTACCCAGAGTCACCTCCCAGAAAGAAACCAGATATTGATCAGAAAGGACTCTTTTTCCATGCCAGACCTCCCCAGGAGTCAGAATGTGGGATGGGGAAAAGAGTGTTTAAAGGGTCTAGGGAAATCAAGAAATTAGGAAAAATAAAGAGAAGTCAGCTAGAAAATCATCAAAACAATGGCTATCTTGTCTGCAAAATGTGAGACACAATGAAGAAGAGAGCAGACATTTACTTGCACAAATACGCATCCACTGCCATTCATTGTCAGGCTGTATTTCCCAGGGACCTCTGGAAGGGGAGTCTGTTGCAGCAGGAGCCTGTTCTCATTGTTGACAATAAATACCTTCTCAAAAGGCTTTTTGGAAGTGATCTTGACTCTGTTTTGTGAAACGGAGTTGTAGGTGGCCTCACCATAAGCAGCGAGTGCTTGAAGAGCAATGACTGTGTCCTGAAGAAAAAGAAAACAATAAAAGACATTTGGCTACGTTGGTCACAACGTGACCAGTGCAGAGGACATCAAAGTCATTCTGGCAACATCAACTGCAGTTGCTTCATCCTGAATTTGTGTATAATTCCAGGGTTACCATATAAAAGGAGCCCTTTCATTCTCTCATGCATGCTTTAGGGAAGAAGAATCTCTCTCCTAATTCAAAGGTCTCAGAACATAAAATCTGAGCACTACAGTACACTTATAGAATTTTTCTTAGTGATGAAGCCTGTGTTTTCTGAGGAGCTACACAGAATTCATGGGTCATCTCACAGATGGGACTTGGTGTTTTCTAGGCTCATCCCCGACACAAACATCTGTATTTGTTGCTAGTCAAATTACTCTTGTATGGCTTTAACCTTTCTATAGTTAAGAAGAGGGGGAAAAGAATATTTTGGTCCCCTAAGAGAAAGGTTTGGTTTCTCTCAGAGACAGCAAGTAGAAAAGATAAACAGGACTAGGTAGTCAGAGCCCTGCTGGAACCCTGAAACAGTGCCCCAATTCCTAGGACTGGCTGTAGAGTGGAAGGCAGTTTTGGCACCTGGGTAGAAGAGAAACCTCCATAGGGATTCTGCTGCCTGATGATCCACTGCACAATCCCTGAGGCCTTTGCGAGATCCTCTTTATTCCGGTTGGGTTTGTAGAGCAATGCCAACAACACGTAACTGGTGATCTCAACTTCAGCTGAAGGGGCATGGTCAAGGAAGGAGGGAGACTTGTCTGATGGAGACCTCTCCTCCTGCTCCCAGTGCTGTGAGCCATCTGAATAAACATAGAGAGGAAGGAACCAACACTGATTACAGGTGTCACTGCTCTGTGCTGCCTTGGAGTCTCTGCATCCAGGCCTCTTCCTCAAAAGGGCTCTCTGCAGATCAAGGAATGCACTGCAGATTAACTCCACAGATCATTTACGCAGTTTGGTTCATGTGCCCATACTCTCAATATTGCCAAGGTTAGACGTTAGACCATCACTAAGATCTGTTCCATCTTCCCACTTCCCAAATTCCCCAAATGACTGAAACTCACCAGCTTCCTTTGCTGATTTCTGTAACTCTTCAAGGAATGATTCACATTTTTCTGCCTTGCCAGCTAAGCAGAAAGCATAGGCCATGAGTGCCTGAGTGTAAACATCACTGATTCTCTTCTCAGATGCAGTCTCCAGACAAAAAAAGGCATTTCGGATTACAGGGTACTTAAAAACAAAAAGCATATGGGTCTAATTCAGGACAGTAGTCTTCACCTGCTCAAAAATTCATTTTCTTTAAACCTGTTTCTCATCCTGTCACTATCACAGCAATGAAAGTGGGATTTCAGCTTGTATAATGACTGCAGGAGAGAGAATACAGAATTCTTCAAGAAGGGATTTCACAGGAAACATCAAACAAATCAAGTAGCTTTCAGTGGTGCTCTTAAAGAGGCTGGTCTATAAACAGAAGACTCTTCCATTTCTTTCACAGATAATTCCTTCTGCTTACCTCCATAATAATTTGTTCTGAATTTCTATAGTCAAGAGTTTGTTGTCTTGAACAAATCTCACTTAGTAGTTTCTATCCTCACTGACTTTGGTGTAACTTTAATTCTGTGATGTTGTACTAGGTTTACACCCACAAAAAGATGTACACTTTGACTCTGTGTCCTCAGAAAGGATATGAAAAAGTGGAGGCTAACTCACATATTGAAGTCTAACATTGCCTCTGTATTTGCCTTTGTGCTACCAACTATTTGAAAAGGACAGATCAGCTTTTGCTCTGACGGACCTTTTTTTTCCCAACATAGCTTTTAGTTCCATTTGTAGATTTTATAGATTAACCTGCAATAACTTACTTTCTTGACTGGGCCATCTTTGAGGCTAAGTTATAGTGTGTGTGTTACTGCCTGTCACGTGTAGGTTTCTACCTGTCAAGTCTTTTTATTGGAAACTAAGGGGTGTCACTAAATGTTTTGTGTCTCTCAAACGAGAAGCTCTAATCCCACTAAGGTTTGTACAGTTTCTACTCAAAGACTGGTGGTTTAGAGGTATAGGGATGGGGGCTTCCTCTATCACAGCAACCGGCGCAGATACAGAGCATGGTCACCTACTCTGGGAGCTCTCTCCCTCTCTTTCTCTCTTTTTACTACCTAGACAATTTAGCAGACGCTGGACCCAGGTCAGCAACTGGGGACCAGTTCCATC
This sequence comes from Edolisoma coerulescens, assembly GCA_013397115.1. NCBI lineage: Eukaryota > Metazoa > Chordata > Aves > Passeriformes > Campephagidae > Edolisoma > Edolisoma coerulescens. The sequence continues at coordinate 232,879 of VWZW01005506.1, read as the reverse complement.
TGCATACCAGGAGTTGAAGGTCTCCTTACCAAACTGGAGTGCCCAGCTTCCAGCATGGCAATGGTGGTGTAGGCAGAGAGTGACAGCTCATCATCCACTCCTCCCTGGAAACAACATGGAGAGAGGAATAATCAGCGAATGCCACAGATGAGAAGCCTTTACATATGAATTTCCATATCCCAGCTGAGAGAGTGTGGCCAGTTCTGGAGGCAGTCCAAAGGGAAGGAGAGCATTCTCATAGCTCTTGAGCAGCTCATAAATCCAGAAAACCCTTTGCTACTAAATGCAAAACCATCCCTCCTTCAAGCTTACAGTCCTGTAACCCTATTCAGGTGCACATAACATGTCAAGTAGGTGTAGGAAAGCTGATTGAGTTGAAAATAGGCATTATAAGATGTGGAGAGTTAGGTCTTGGAAGAAGACAGGCATTTGGAGTGAAATATACTTTTTGGCAGTCATAGGAGAGCATATTCTTAATGAAAAAGTGTAAATTTGGCCAAGTAGTAATTCTCTGCTACCTTCAAGGCATTGTTAAAAAGTGTCCCAACACTCCGGAAACAGCCATCCAGCTTCTGTCTGCTTGCCAGCCACATCAGGGTTTGAGACTGGACACTGTCATCAATGTAGATTAAGCGGCCAGCTTGTGCAAATGATCTGTACACAAAGGCAGTGAGCCTGCAAGGGAAAGATGAAGCTGTGAGATGAGCGCTGGAAGAAACAGAAGAAGCCAGCCTTCCCATTTGTGCTGCTGAAGAGAGTGAAGAGTCACAGCCAGCATGTTGGTGGCTTGCTTTCTCTTTGTGTGCTCCTCCAAGCGAGAGTAGTTAAAGGATGAGTAGCTACATGGGACATGGGAAGGATGTCCAGCACACTCTGAGGCTGATCCTGTCTACAGAGCACCAGAGTGCAATGGGTTTCATGGGAGACAGCAGGAGTGCGAATCAGGAAGTCAGCTAGGTCTTTAGGGATCAAATTCTCTTTGTTCACCCTGCGTGGCAGAGGATGGACAGACATTTTCTTTAGTACTTACCAACTCCCAGTAAGAGACAGCTCTGTACATCTGATTCAGCCAGTAAAGCTGCCTCTTACCTGTGTCATGTGAATTGAATGCAAATTCATCTCTGAGCCACTTCTGCTCCCAGTCACTCACCAGGTGTTCCCTTCTTTATCTCTGGTGCCAAAGATGCTGTAGGACCCATCAGGATGTTTGTATGACAGCTGCTTCTGGTAGCCTGGAAGAACACGGAAGTGTTTTTGGATGTAAAACAAAACCCTATTTTGCTTGCTAACATATTTGTCTGAAACCACAGGGGGGAAGGAATGGAAAGGCAATGTATATCTACCAAGCAGAAGGGGAGCCCTGAGGGATCCTGTGAATGAAAGCATGGAACATCTTGTCCTGCAAAAACACTGAGTCACAGAATAGGCAGAGCTCTATCAGCTCTGTGCTCCAACTAAACTAACAGAATCAGGATACATACTGCACCTGAGTGGAAAAAGAAGGGGACTGAAAGACAAAACCTTAAAGGAAACATGACAGTTGAATGTCAGCAAAAATGCATAAGATAAGAAGATAAAGAAAGGTAAAAAATGTCTTGATCAGGGCAAACCCTTGGGTTGCTGGGCTGTGCTACAGGTGTGATGCCATCTGCCAGGGCAGCCATGCTGCTGCTGCTGCTTCTGCTCACTGGTCCTCAACAGGAATTTCAGCACACATTGTGAGGGAACCACAAAGCTCTCACCGCTCACTAAGTATCCAACGACCTTGGATTTGACCTCCCAGCTCAGCTGCCCTGTCTTGTTCAGGTAGTCCAGGACGTAGATGTTGGGTGCAAAGAGGGCCATGTTCTGCTCCCCACAGCCGAAGGGCATCTGGAGGAGCTGGTGCAGATTCTGCATGGCAGTGCCCACGATGTCCCCTGGGGAAGAGGAGATGAGAGGGGGGATTAGCACAACTCATGGCCGCTGAAATTACCAGTAATTTCCATTCCACAGGCAGAGTCATAAAAGCCTAGCGGGGGTTGGGAGCCTTCCGAACAAGCATGAAGCTCTCAGTGGCCAGTTCTGTTGTGCTTTGCAGCCAACAAAGAGTCCCTTCCCTGCCTCTCCTTACTTACTCTAAATTGCCCTTACCAGAAACACTCCTTATTTTAGTGCCACTTCAAGCAGATGCTTCTTGATGGAAATGAAAGGAACTTGCAGGAAACTTCTGTTTCCAGAGGATGGAAGGGAATAGCCAGAGCTGCTACATTGCAACATTTATTGCAAAATTAACAACTAATGCTGCAAGGAGACATTGATAATGCAGGTGTGTGATAGAACACCTCTAAATTTTTCTTTCTAGGACAGGTAGCACAGACCCAGTAAGGGATTTCTGGAATGGGCTTCTGGATGTCACCAACATTACAAAGCAAAGCTCTAATGATTAGTGAGTCATGTAACCAAATCCACATCTTGAAAAGACTGAAAAGACTCTATTGGCATCTCTGATTTGCAGGTGGGTGTGCAGAAAAAAGTCATACTTCCATGAGTCTAGCTGAGGTCATTAGTCAGAACTGTGCCACTGCTTCAGGGAAAAACTTTCAGATGAAATAAATTGAAACAGAATAGTGAAGAGTGATGAAATGATATTTAATCTTCATCTTGACAATGCAGAGCATTGCTGGACAAGATGAGAATCAGTCTCTTTTCTCAGAAGTTTCCCACACAAGGAGTGGAAACTCACATTCTGAATCCTGAAAGAACTTTCATTTTATATTTTCTATATTTTCTTTTTTTAAATGTTTTATTAATTATATATTTACCAACAACAGAAAATGAGGCTCTGGCTGATCCTTCCACAACATTTGTAGGTAGCTCTAGAGCTACATCTTGAATAACTACATAATCTGTGGAGAAAAATATTTGTGATTTTTATAGGAATATTAATTATAACAGTGAAGTGCTCCTGGTACAAACTTCACGGTACAAAATTGCACACAAGAGACAGCAATAAAGTGAAACTCACAGCATTCACCAAGGTCATGAAGAGAGAAAGGGACACAGCAATATCAAAATCTTGAAAAACAGATCAAGTGGTGCAGTCACTGTCATTGCTCAATAGAAAACAGTAAAACAGGGTAAGGTTTGTGCTCACAGGCCGTAGTATCTGTGAACCTGGGGACTTCTTCAGTGACAGAGTGGGAAGAGGTGTTTGGTGGGGGTCAGAGCTGCTTTTTTGCCTCTTTTAGGCCAGCCAGGAAGTCTTAGGAACTGTTTGCTGTCAGCACTGAGATGGTGTGGAAAGGAATATTATATTTGCTCTTCTCACTAGAGGTGAAAAGCTGTAAGCTACAGGTATCCATGGAACAGAAGACAGCAGTCACCATGAGTGAATGGACAGGACATACTTTACACAGAAAGGTCATCTCTGTTTGAGAGCTTCACAGAAGCCTTCCTTCAGCAGCTGAGCACATCTGACCAAGGCACAGATGCTGCCTCAGTGATGTACATCAGACCACACAGGAATCTGGTAGCAGGAAATTGAACTATTACACTCATACTAGCTGCCGTATGGACAACTCTGGGAAAAAGGGAAGCGAAAACTTCAACAAGCACTGAAGGAAAGAGTGCAAACTCCAACCTTCCTTTCAGTTCTTCTCAAGACAGCAGTATATAAGACCCTTACCTTCTGTACAGATTAAGGAGTTTTGAGTCTTTTCTCTTCTGATTCCTTCAGGCTGCATGGAGATGGAAGGAAGAGACACATGCAATGGATGAGACAAAAGCATGCAGAAGAAATTCAGTGACAAAACGGCCACACCCTTTCCCAGCCTCCTACATCATAAAACAGGTGGATTGAAGCAACAGTTTACAAGCTCATGTGTGATGCGGCCGCTCCTAAAAGGGAGATCCCATCAGATGGAGACTCTCATTTCCAGTTTCTCCTCTGCACGAGGGAGACATGCACTTACCAACACCCACTGATCCTCATGGAAGAGGACATCAGATGGGAGTGGACTTGGACTTAGATTGAACAGCCGGACCCTGTCCCAGCCAGGTGGAGCCATACCAGGAGTTCTTTAGGGAACCTGAAAAACTTCTACTTGCTTTTGGTACTTGTGCTGTGTTTTAGTTTTCTCAGGAAAAGGAGTACAGGACAAACAGGAAGAGCTGTCAGCAGTACCTCAACCAGCAGTGTTCTGATCTGGGTGTCCCTGTAGTCAATACTAACATTCCTGGGGGCTTTGTCTCCACAAGCTTCATCATCCTTGGTCTCTGCAGTAATGCTGAACACTACATTACCTTAAATAGCAGCAAAAAAGTAAAAAAATGGACCTCTATCATGCAGGATGATTGACAAAGTAAGAAATTTCATCTGATGAATCAGATGAAGTAGTTCAACATAATGAATGGTCAGTCACTATAGGTGAGACATATGGGAAGAGAACAGATTTCTAAAAATGGGAATCATGAACACACTGAAGTTGTGGAGAAGTTCTTTAACCCAGACAACTGAAAAGACCAGTGGTAGACCAAGCTCTCCAGGCTGAAAAAGGATTAAGTTTTTTCAGGTGAGATATAAATTAGTATCAATCTCAGAACAGAAAACCAAGTAGATTCAAAGCACTTACCAATTTCTTTGGCAAAAATATTCCAGACATAGGTCTTTCTTTGCTTGGCACATACACATCCATCATCCTCTGGGGAGATGAGTTTGGCTTGATAATCAGGGGAATCCGACAGTGAAACATTAATCTGAGAACAGGAAGAGTGGTGTAATGGGATAAAGATTTTGTACCATATGCAAATGGTGCTTTATTATTAGAGAGGGGTGAAAGACTATCTCTTTATGTCCAGAGTTAACAGTATAAAGCAGATTTAAGGCCTGAGATGATGGTGTTTGATTAATCATCCATCAGATGTAACCTGAACAGTTTTCTCTCTTGTTTCTCACAACATTCTCATTTAGATGTTAAGTATCCTATGCCCATCTGATTCCTAAGGAAAAGATCCCACTTAAACCATTGATGGCTTGCACAACTGTGGATGGTGAATGATACTCTGCAAAGCACTTCTTTCCTTTCTCTATGGATCTTGAGAGAGTTGCTTTATAGATCCGTTCTAGTTACAGTTCACACAGATCTCCCTTTGCTCTGTGGTGGTTTCAGAGGACAAATCCAGTCAGGATAATCTGTTATAAGCTAGAATGAGCAGTACCTCAATGAAGAGCAGATCCGACCACCTGCACCAATCATTTTGCTGCAGCTTCTTTGGAGATGGGATAAGGTCTGAGATACACACCTTAATACACTGGTCAAGGTAGTTGAAGACAGTGGCTCTAAGCAGGAAATCTTCTCTTCGGATGATAGAGTATGGCAAGGTCAAATCAACAAAGAAAGGCTGCAAGGCTGTCAGGGTGGCAGGCACAGACATGCCAAACCCAGCCAGCTCTTCCACACAGAAAGCACTGGCTTTCCATTTGGTGATGGTGTCAGGGATGGTGTACAAGATGCTGGCTTTTCCAGTAGAGCTGGTGAGAATGGAGAAAGGATGAAAGTTTTAGAAAGGGTAAATTTCATATAACTTGCTTCTCAGTAGAGGCAAAAAGTTTTGAAAATCAGAACTACCCTTATTCTATCTGCAGAAATCCCACATACAATCCCTGGAATTTATCACTAAAATCTGAGAAAAGTCTATTTGAAAGTTCTTCTGCCCATCATTTCCTTGAGTTTGGAAAGACAACTCAGAGTTGCTTGTTCTGCAAATCTATATTTTAAATACTGGTGTCCTTCTTCTGAGGAAGGGAATATGACCCATGGTACACACATTGTGGGAACAGGTGTCTTTAGGGACATCTTTGGTAATTTGATCATGGAAAAGAGAAGGGCAGATGGGCAGCTGATGATTGAAAAACTAGGTCTTCCAGGCCAGAAAGGAAGAAGAGGTGGCAAGGGATTGCCACCTCGCAGGACATCAGGGGACATATTTAGTAATTCCTAAAGCAAGGCAAAGAGATGCAAGAAGCAGTACTCACTTAATTGGAACAATATCCCAAATCCAAGCTTCAGGGAAGAATTCCCGAATAGTCTCAAGGATGAGTCTCCTCTCTTGTTCTTCCCTACCAGCTTCAGCTGGTAAGAGATAATGAGAATTTAGTAAAACCTGGTTCACAGAACGGAGACTCCCAGAAAGGACAGGTATGAATGTGCATGGGCCAGTATGAAGGACGATAAGTGTTTTACCATTTCCTTCTAACTGAGGCTATATGTAGTGCCACATAAATATTATTTAATGTTATTAATGTATCCCTCAGTTAGGTATAACCTGGTGTCAAAGGAAAAAGAAAACATTGCTTGAAGTCTTTTGGTCTCCAAATATCAGCATGAGACCCAGAGCTAGAACTCAGGTCACTTGGCTCTTGGTTCTGTTTGCTGTCCCACAGTCACATAGTCTTTTCCAGCCAGCTGTGGTCAGAAGGGAATCAGTGTCAACAGTGTTAGTTTTGTGTGACATTGCCAATTGCCAACAATTCCCAATGTGAAACTGGATGGGAATCAGAAGTGTAGAACTGACAGACTCTTTGGGCATTTGCCATTAGCTTAAGCTATCTCATTCTGTGCCAGACCAATATTCAATATCAAAACCAATGTGGTTAATGAGTACTGTCTGTGTCCATATCACATGAATACCACTTCCTTTAAGGAGAAAGGTAAAATCTCTTTCCTGTCCCCTGTATTACCTGATGATTTGACATGGTGGGCAGAAGCCATGTGTCCTGCATTCAATGCATATGGCTGACGTCTTACAGTCTCACTAGTGCATACCACTGGTTGTCGAACCTTTGAGTTGGTAAAAAATTTAATTCCCATATCCTGTAAAAAACATGTTTTAGTGTTAGCCATAACCACACTATAGCTGAGGTTTGTTCCATTCTTCCCTCTTTCCCATCACTGTGTTTCCACCACAGAGGTGCACAAAAACATCTATGCAGAGACTTTTGGGGAGCTTTGTGTGTGCTGGAAAATCACATTAGGCACCAGAATCAATTGAGACTAGAGGTCCAAGAGGAGAGTTTGTCATGTATGAGTTTTACTAACAGGCTCATTTGCAGAATCTAGCACTACATAAGCAGAAACTCACTTCAGCATATTTAAGTAATGTACAGGACATTTACCCTGAGGAATTGATACACATCTGGGCCTAATCCAGACATTACAGGTGTGTAATACAAGCCTTTGTGAAAGATGTGGTCAGATGAGACACAGGGCTCTTGGGAGTCTTCTTCTAGATTGAACCCATGGAAGACGTAGCCTTGAAAGTCTTGCAGGGGATGCAGGCTGTATATCTGTGAGGGGTAAGGAAACACAGAAACTGTGTCTGTGGAAAGATCAACCTTCATTTCACCATCAAATACTGCAAACTGCCAGAGCTGAGATGTCAGCCTGTTTGACACCATGCTCTGTCTCCTGGACTGAGAAATGGCAGAATGGCTGGGATGAGAGGGCAGCGGTCAGTGGCACAAAGTCTAGTTGGAGGCCAGTAACTAGCGATGTACCACAGGGTACTCCAGTACTGGGCCCAATCTTGTTCAGCATCTTCCTTGACTGTCTGGATGTTGGGGCAGAGTGCACCCTCAGCAAGTTTGCTGATGGCACAAAACTGGGAGGAGTGGCAGATATTCCAGAGGTTTGTGCTGCCAGAGACCAGTCACAGGTTAAACTGAATCCTACATGAAAGAGGACTTCCAATCTGCAGGAAACAAAATCTCTTTATTGCCTACTACAGATGGTTTATGGCCAGCACATGCCAAAAGCTGTAGAGCTCCAACACAGTCTAACAATCTCAAGTGGAGAGACACTGTAATGGAGAAGGAAGAAGCAGTGGAAGGACACATGGCATTTGGCAGTTTACCATTTCCGTGGACAGCTCTGTCTCGGGCTTCAGGAGCAGCATGCTCTGATCCACTGCCCTCACAGCACAGAAGGAGTTGGCAGCAGCTTCAATGACCAAACTGACATTGGAAGCTGGGTTCATTTCCTTTTCAGAGAATTCCAAGTGGACCTGAAATCCATCAAAAAGATGTTGGCATGGCTAATCCATGCTGCTGGGGCTGCACTGTGTGTGTGAGTAGAAGGCAAGAAGGAGGGGGAAAGGATTTTCTGTTAAAGCACAGAAAATCTGCCTGGAGAAGGATGTCTGGTCTCCACTGCAGCTTTTGACCAGGCCTCTGTTATAACAGGGACTTAGACAATAAGCACACTTAGATTCCTGTGAGAGCTTAAATGAAGCCTACCTCGAGCGATTTAAAACGAATTGTGATTTTTTTTCTGTTGTTATTGAATCAAATCAAACCTTATTATGACTTGACTACGCACAACAATCATTACAGTGAGCAAATCATATTTTTCTAGGTCCATGGCCCATGTTAGCAAATATATGAAACAGATTCTGTTTTGGATCCATTCAGAACAAAATCTATTTCACATTTGTGTCAGAAAAGAGAAAAAAAAATAGGAGGGGTAACTAGAAATGGGTAACTAGAAACATTTTGTTTAATGTCACTTGGTTTGCTTTGTCCTATAGTTTGGTGCATTTTAGCTTTTAGGAGCTAAAGATTAGAAAAATCTTAATGGTGAAATTTGATTTTATAATGATAAATGAAAATGTACCATTGGAAAAAAAAAAAGGGAAGAAAAACTTAAACCCTGGACTGCTATTTTTGCTTTCTTTTCTATGTGTATTTAGTTCTGGTAAACCTAAAATGCATTTTTCAACAAAATAGTGTAAAAAAATTAGATTGAATAGTGAAGTGGGATAAGTCTAAAGTGTGTTCAGTATGCTGAAGAACAGAAAGTCTAGAAACTAAATGGAACACTAGTAGAGTTTAAGAGAGGCAAGAATTATTTGGGATTTATGTGGATTTCCTGAAATGTTTTTAACATTAAAAGGAGATATATCTTTTGACAATAAGGCCAGGAGGTAAAGATATAAGGCCAAAGAGAAAAAAGAAAAATGAAAGGAGTAATGTAGAGAGAAGTGGAAGGAAACAAGAAACAAAACTGGAGATCTGTTGTTGAATGTATACATAAAGATTTTGTATTTATCTGACAGCAGGTAAGACTTGCTATATCTTAGTGCCTCTCACCTTGTTTTTGAAACACTTCTCAACTGGCAATTGAACACTGTCTGCCACCAGCTCCTTGTCAGGGTGTAAGGTGTACACCAGCAACCAAAGGGCTGGAGCCATTTCCTCATTGACCACAAGTGGAATGGTGAAAGTGCCATTTTGGCCTGTTGGAAGAAATAAAGGCACCAGTAAGGAAGGAATATCAAAGATTTACTGTAGTAATAGCCAAACTCAACAGGTATGCTATTGCACCAGTCAGTGGAGCAATCTGGATTTAGATGATAAACTGAAATATATTTCAGGATGTGACGTGCCTGGGTTTAATCCAAGTGGTCTCAGATTTATTGTAGATTTGAACATGTGGCCATATTCAGATTAGCTCCTAAGGCAGACACTCTGCGTTCCCTACGTCATCCTTTGGGAAGATCTTTAGAGAATGCTATTTGACTAATATCAAATTGACTAATTGCTGGACTAAACCTGACTTTATAGTGATCTTAGTGGTAGTGCTGCTATCATGCACACAGGCATGGATGGAGAGAGATATGGCCCTCCCAATAGCTGCTATATTCAACCATCTGGGTGTTTGTTTGTTTGTTTGTTCTAATGCAAAAATATGGATTGGCAACTTAACTTACCAGCTTGGACATTAACTTTAATTTCCCCTGTAAGGACAATCTTGCCTTTTGCCATGCCCTGTGCAGAGAAGATCAAGACATGTATGGGTTGGTAGAAGCCGGAGGGAGAAAGCCGCAGTCGGGTTCCTTGTGCATCAACAGGACAATCTACAGTGAGACGATCTCAAATGTTTAACCATGAACCTTAGGGCATGCTGAATGCTCCCACTGCTGCTGCTGGGGACCTTGTTGCTGGTCACAAAGCAGAAGCAAAAGGAAGGGAAGAGAGAGGCAGAGAATACCATGAAGAGCTCTCACTGCTGTAATTCCTGTGGATGGATTGCCAGATAGCTGCCCAGTAAAGCCCTTCCAGCAAACCAGCCCACAACCTCCTACTCACCACATGGTAGAAGTTCATGGTGTTGATGCTCTCGTACCCTTCTGTGTTTAAGACGTAGTGCACAGTGATCATCCTCTTCTGCCCACATTTCAGATCTTTCCATAAGGGCTCAATCCTCACAAAACTGCTAGTCCAAGAGTAGAAGCGCTGGACGGAGAGAGACGCTTCTGGGTAGTAAGGCTCTATCCAGCCTTCATAGTGGCAGTGGTCACTGGTTTTATAAATTGCCTGATCAGGAGACGGAGTGGGGAAGAAAAGGAAAACAAACATATTGCTAGAGAAATCATCATCACATTCTGACATTAGAATGATTAGTTCACAAAATGCATATAGATAAGAACTGCATCCAAAGCCAAACTGGTAAGGGAAAAGCAGCCTTGCAGCAAGCCATTGCATTGCAACAACTCAGATGTTTTCCTCACTCCTCTTATGGTCATTTTTGAGAGCTCTAAGCTGTGAAATAAGATGGAGAAAGCACATTTTTATTACCAGAATTCAAACCTCATCCCATCTTTTTTTGGGTTCAGTTTGAGAGCAGCCATCTCTCTCTCTGTCTCCCTTCAGCCTTGTTTTGTACTCACTTTCAGACTGATCTCGGGATCAAACATTTTGGATGTATCAATGCTAAACTCAGCAACACCATTATCATCTGTGGTGAAGTTTTCTGTGTTCTTGTTATTGACAAATAGCTGAATAACCTCATTGGAAATAGGAGAGTTGTCTTTGTCTACCAGCTTGATCTGTAAAAGGAAATGTGAAACATGTTGAGCATATTGTCATTCTGTGTGTAGATACTGATATTTTGCACTCCTTTGCTCTCCAAATAGCAGAATTGCTTTTCCATCTTCTTTCAAAGCAATACTTGACAACTGAAACATCTCTCTTCACTTTCTGGCAACTATCTGAGCTATCTAATGAGGTTTGGAGCAGGAGCTTCCTCAGCATCTGCCACACCATTGATAATGTCCTTTTGTGGAGCAAGAATTTGTCGTGTCTCATCTCTTTCCTGATCACTCCCTTCTGTCTATACATTTCCAGTTTAAAAATATATTTTCTTTTCTCCCTTCCTTTTTTCCTTTCTTAGTCTTGAGAGTCTGCTGCTGCTATTTTCAGTGTCTGAAAGCCTTTTAGCCACATCTTTGTTTTGAACATTTTTCTGATTCTGTCTACAATGTCTCTGCTCTTTATGTGTTAAACAAACAAACAGCAAAATAACAGATCCCATTAAGTAAATTCTATGTTGCTAGAAATGAGTGTTTATTTTGATTTTTAAGAAAAAGAACAGAGTGGGAATGGGAACCAAACAAGAAAGTTATATAGACTTTCCAGAGGGGAAAAAAACCCACCCTTGAAAGACAATCTCATCTCCTTTCAGTGCTACTGATCCCCCTTATCCTTTCCTCATTGACAAAAACTGACCTGAAGGAGAGAGATTTATCCCTACCCTTTAAACCACTGACAGAGTTATGTGGGTATTGTCAAGAAACAAAAAAATGAAAAACCTTTTTGAGACAGAAACTGTTGTAATTTCCTTGACTTTTTGTGTGTGTCTGAAATTTCTTTCCCTCTTTTTTCCCTCATCCACCAGTGTTTTATTCATGTCGGGCTGGCATGTGATGGTCAGAAGGGAGAGGCAGTGATTTATGGCAAGCTTTAAATGCAAGTTAGAGAAATGCTAGTTAATTTTTCTGATTTAAAGTATTTCTGGCAGAATCAAACTCAGAATAAACTAATAGCCTTCAGTGTTCAGAATTACCAGTAGGGCACTGTATGTAACAAAAGAAGCTTGGGGAGAACACCCCCACCCCAAACAGTCCCCTAGATGTTGTCATCATTGTTGTGATGTGATTGCCTGTCAATTATCTTCAACACAAGCTCTCTAAACTCTTGCTTACCTGTCCAAAGTAGGGAATTCCTCTTCTGTAGTAGTGATCCATGTTCTCAAACTGTATGGTGCTCATCACCCGAGTTATGGAAATAACCTGTGCAGCTGTAAATTGCAGGCCTGGAAGACATGCCCAGAGTCAAGAGGAGATACACTTTGTCCTGCACAGAGCATCACCAGAGTTCGCCTGGAGGTGGTTGTGGAGAGCTGTGAACCCTCAGGGCAAGAGCCTCCTGCACTCCCCTGGAGGTGAGATGCCTGAAGCCCGACCTCCTGCAACCTACCTTTTGGTTACGGTGAGGAAAAGAGCCACGCCCAAGGTGCTTTGCCCCTCTATGGAGATAACCTGTGTTCCGTTGGCTGATCGAGTCCCACCCCACCCCCTGCCTTCCCCACAAAAGAACCCCCTGGGCTCGCCCTGAGTTAGCGGAGCTTTTGCCTCTGGCCCCCTTTGCAGGAATGGCTGCATAAAGCTACCTGTGGAATTCGCTACGCAAGGCTCCCTGTCTCTCTGTCCCCGGGTTCTGCCCAGGTGGCATCACACGAGCTGATTTCACAAAGAGCTGGATCACCACGAGCTGAAATCACTTTGTAGCTAAAGCAGCTACACTCGCGGAAACCGCCTATCGCTCAAGAAAAGTTGCAAAGGCCCCTGGAAAAGCCTTACCCTTGCGGGACCCTTTCTCTAGGAAGGTCGTAACCCCGGATTGTCCTGACCAGGACAAGCCCCGAAAGTGACAGGTGGTCACTGCACTTGTAAAAAGGGACCTTCCTCAGGGGGACACTCCTGCACTCAGCAAGCAGAGGCTGAGTGTCTCCTACTCTCCTTGACCACACCGCTGCTGCTGTCTCTGACTGTCCGGACGGGATTACCTGTTCCATTCTCTGTCACAGTGGCTTTCACGTCAAGGTTCCTCATGTACCCAGTGCGATGTAGCTCAAAGATGTTGGAGCTGAAAACCTGGGAGAGGCAACCGTCTGTCTCCAGCTGGAAAGGGAAGAAAAATCCTGTTCTCAAGGGTCATAGCTTGCAAAGGGTGTTGACAATACACAGGACCCTTCTTTACTGAGTAAAATCTTTTCCCAGGACTTTTAACATGATTTACATGTGTTTATGGGAGACTGAGTCATGAAGAAGAAACATGTAAATCCTTCAGGCTTGCAGGAAGCCAAGAAGAAAAATGAGGTGCCCTGAGCTCCTAGCTAGTGATACATGCAAAGAAATGAGTAGAGTGAAGAGAAGCATCAAAGAGAGAAAGCAAAGTGTGATGGGCAAAGGGAGAGAAACAAGAACACAGGAGAGAGGACAAACATGAAGAGGAATAATATAATTATGTATCATACATTTTTAGTAATGGATTCACAAACTGGGCTCTTCTTGCACCTGCCATATGAATCAAAATCTCTGCACACACTGAGCTGGACTTTCCCTTCAACAGGCTGGCCATAGGTGTACCTAGGGGAAGAGGAAATGTGAGCTGGTGAGGTCTATGAGCTAATGCTTGAAAAATAATTTTTAGGTAACGTGTGCAGGAATAGATCCAGGACAAGCAGTGAGCTGGGAAACCAGAGAATGGAATAGTTTCACAGGCTTTTTCCTAACTCTCCGGCTGTAACAAATAAAAAAGTAAAACTCAGAAATCAAAATTAGTTCTTTTTCACACCTAAACTCATGAAACAAAGACACACCTTAAATGTAAAAACAAATACCTTTATAAACATAATGAACAGACATGGCTACTGTCCAAATTAAGACTGTTGTCTCCAATCTTCAGCTTAGACTGGAGTTCTAGACACTGAAATCAAAGCAAAACTCCTCGTATCTGCAAGGGGATCAGGATTTCAACTCTGGATTCCAAATTACAAGATCTTGGTGTTGCCATGGGCAAGGTGCTTCTGAAGGCCCAAGCTTGGAGGCGGAGTTAGACAGCTGGAACCATAAGATCCCTGCTAGAATTTAATGGTGCTCTGCTTTATGAAGGTCTCCCTCTGAAGTGGGTTGTTGGGAGTGAAGACTACTTCACCAGGGAACCTCCCAAAAGATTTATCCAACTCACAGAACACCACATGGAACAGAATACTCATACAATAAAATGAGATGAGCACACAAATAAATGAAAGCTCCAATGACCAAGTCAGCCCTGACCAAACTCTCCCAGGGCCCTACATATTTTGGTTTCTTCTCTAAGCCCCGTCTCTTTCCCCAGTTCTTGGGAAGTTCTTCCTCTTCAGCATATTTCCTAACAGCTCTGCGCCTGGTACTTACAATCCACAGACTTTCACTGTGAACTCCGAATCCAGGACTGTAAGGCTTTTTGGTGCAGTGACTGTGACATCAAATTTTGGCAACACTAGGACAAAGAACAGAAAGAAAAAAACCCAACACTGGCATACTGCAAATTTGCAGACCCTCTTAAGATGAAGGCAAAAGTGAGGATATATCTCATTGTTAGTCACAGAGGGAATGGGATCTCAGAACTGGAGTGGCAAAATGATTAAGAACTGGCCTGATCTGCAAAGGCTTACTAAAGTATTTCTGAAACATTTTGAAGAGAAGACAGGACTTCTGAAGTGAATCTTGTGATGTCTAGATGCCTTGCAGTGCTTTCACCAAGAAAGTTCATGGACATAGCTGAGAAAAGTTTAGTTTGTCTCACTGAAATTTGCAATCGACTTGCTGATTTCTTATGTAGATTTTTTTTTTTTTACTGTTCTCTTTCTTTTTTTGTCTCTCCAGTTCTTAATGGCAACTAATTGAAGCTGCATTTGCCAGGAAGCTGTTTGAAGTTTTAGCAGTCAAAAGGGTTGCTTGATGTGGGCTCATCCCTAATAATGTTTTCTTCACTGAATAAAAAAAATGGGTGGCATTTACCGTATTCCTCCACAAGGAAGGAGTGATTTGTTTTATCTCCTGACTTCTTTGCTACGATAATTTTGTAGTTCCCCAGGATAGGCTCTTCAGTGAGTGGGAATTCTAGCTGAATAATGTTCATCTCCGACTTCACATTTTGCCACTGCAAGATCCTGTTGCCTCTTGGATCCTGAAGAAAAAAAGAATATAGACTCATGGGCTTTTTGCCTTGGAAATCTTTTGCTCTTAGCACACAAAACCAGCAACAGAGAAGAAAACAGAGCAGATTGCTTTAACTCATTGGAGAAGCTGCTTAATGCACGTGCATTGAGTTAAATTATGCCTTTGTACTCTGATTATTCATGTTATTGTTAGTGTTGCTAGATTGTTATCTATTGTTCCCAGTTTTAGGCATCCTCTGCCAGCCTACTTATTAGTCTCAATCATCAGGGAAAGTTGCATAATACTGCTCTTTCCTGCTCTTTAGTATATGTTGCTCTAGATTTGAGTCAAGAGGGGAGAGAAAGAAAATCTTCTTTGTGCTTTCCCTTCAGACAAGTTTATCCCACACAAATCTTGGCCTTTAGCAACCCCAGCCTTTTTTTCAGCTGCCAGAAAAAGGAAGGAAGCGTTTCTTCTGCATTCACTGGGGTGCCATTTTCCTCTCAGTATATGTTATGCTAGTTAGACTAAAGAAAACACATTCACACCATTTCCTTGGCTCTTTACAGCAACGACTGGAAGAAAAACACATGGAGGGATCAAAATATGTATATTTTCGCTGCAAAGAAAATAGAGTCCCTATACCTCACATGAAAACTTGTAAGTTTGTATGCTTGTAAAAAACTTGTATGCTGTCTAGAAATGAATTGCAATTGTGTTAAAAATCACCAGGAAATGCCATGAAAGTACTAAGATCACTAGTAGTTGTATTCACAACCTATATTTGTTCATAGTTTTCAGCAGCACTAGAGTTACAGATATACCCCAAAATAAGTTGAGCAAACTGGGGGAAGGGGAGGGGAGTCAAAGGCAGACATAAGAATACTACAACTTTTTTTGACTGCTGGAATGATTATAGGTGTACTTTCCATGTCAGTCGGGCCCAAAAAGAACCCTTGGTTTTTGTGAAGTCTCTGTTAATTTCTGCCAGTGTACTCAGCAGCAAGATTTGTCTGTGTATGGAAACATACAAACCCATGTAAGCACATGTGCCTGGAGTAATGTAGTGCAAAGACGAAAATTTCTTACCTGAATTGCAATCAAGGGGAACTGAAAAAGGAAAAAACAAAATGGAAGAAGATATTAGGTGGCTGATCAAACACAAATTATTTTTCCTCAGGATTGTGGGAAATATATAAACAATAATCAGTATAATACCATTAATCAGAGGTCCTCATCTCTTACTTTAATCAGCTTACCAGCAATTTCACTTCAATAAGAAGCTTGCATAAAGGAGAGAGATGAAATGAGAATGGTGGAACAGTTTCTGATCACACTGTTTTTAGTGCAATCTCAGAGTATATGAGTGAGCAGAATTATAGAGGTGCACACAGACCATGATTTGGGCTTCTTATTAGCACCAGCTCTTTTGCTACCACAGTGGTGTCTCCTGCGTTACAAGCACAGGAGAGGAGGCCAGTGAAGACCCCTCCATCGATTGGCTTATGGACTATGAGCATGAAGAGAGACTGCTAGCAGTGGAAAGAATACCTCTGAGGAGATAAACAATTGTGGCAACAACTTTCTCTTTCATTTTCCCCATTTCTAAAATGGGCAAAGTACCAGGTGGATGATTTACTGATGCCTGCAAGCAACAATTGCTGAACTGGAATAGCAGGAGACTGAACTGTGGGCTTTCTGGTCAGAGCTAAGATAAAGTCTTTGGCAACAAAGTGAAGGAGGGTTTTGAGCCTCTTTCCCAGCAATAACAGGTAGTGTTGTGTCAGGAATTCAAACTGCTACACATTTGCCTTCTTCCCTGTGCCTCTAATGAAAGCGTGGATTACAGCATGTGCTTAGGAAATAAGGTTTGGCATTTAGTCTCTGCAACATCTCGTTTTATCCACAGCAATCCTTTCTGTAAAATTTGAGAAGTTGTCTCCCAGCAATTTTAAATACAGGGGAATATTACTGGTCACTCACCTTCTCCCGAACAGGTTTAAAATTGAAATCCAAGGCAACAACACGAAACCTCACTGGAAAGGCGAGGAACAGGGTGTTAGCATTGACCACAGTTTGTTTGGCTGAGCATAATTTTTGCATTCATTAGTACTCCCAGTTTCACAGGATCTTCCAACAGTCTCACTTGCACAGGATGCACATAATGAAAGGCATCTGAAGGTAGAAGAATCCTACACAGACTTTGATTAAGGGACATTTCCCTAGTATGAAGTTCTTGTACTCTATCATAAAAGTTTCCTTTAATGTTACTAATGAAAAGTTTAAGTTCATGAAAGTTTAACCTCACAGAAAGGGGATAACTGAACAAATAAGAACTGCATTACCTTTTCCTAATTTAAGCTCATCTGCTGCTTGCCCCAGCTCAAAACCAAGCCATTTGACCAATAAACAACCCATATTGGACACCTTGGTGGCACCAAATTCCAACTGGTAAGCTTTCCTTCATACTATGTACCTATGTAGACAGAACTCATCCTAATTAAAGTAAAACTAATCTAGTCTAATGGCTGCATTATGTGACTAATCTCTGGGAAGAAGTTTTCTTCTAGTGTTTCCTAAAGTGTGTGCTAGAAGCCTTAAAGCCTAGAAGTGAATTGAGGAATGGATCTAGATAAATGAAGCTCTGCTTGATGAGCAGGTGAGAAGCATGGATAGGGGAATAGCTCAAGTGCAGGAATACAACAACATGGAAATCTAAAGCTCAAACACATCAGAAGCCAGGAGTTGAATAGCATGATTTTGTCTTTAAGAACTTATAATTAATTTATAAGTAATGGATTTCACTCTTGGTGTTTAGACTACTTTGATGCTGACCACCACCACAGAGGGAAGACTCTGGAAGCATGGTTTTATGCCAGGTATTGTAAACACCTTTTCCCACTATCCTGGCCTGTCACCAGTAATGAAGCAGCAGCAGTGATAACTTCCGTCCCCTGGGAGGAAGGGACAAGGAAAATAATAGAGATCATGGGATGACAGTCTCCTGACATTCTGAAGATGATTCCCTAAGCTCCACAGCAAATAACTGTAATAGTTTTAACAGAAACCCTGAAGAAACTGCCTAGAATGTAGCTCAGCCTGAAAAACACCAGGCAGAGAAATTCTGTCTGAAGAAATTGCCTCCTAAGGCCCATGTTATAGACAAAGTGGACATTCACCGGTCTGTCCTGGTTTGTAGATGGGTTTGTCTGTCTGCACGAAGATGATGCTGTCTGTGTTCCAGATCATCACTGACTGCCGCTCCTCTAGGCTGACTGTGGTGCCCTTGGCAGAGAAGGAAATGAAAGGCAGTGGTGCAGAGTGGACAGGAGGAATCTGTGAGAAAACAGGAAAACATGGGGAGGTTGTTAGTCCTGAAGTAATTGGCTCCAGAACCTGTTGAGCAGCAATACCTGTGGCCTGGGCTCCTACAAAGAGACAAACTCACTTCTACCAACTTCATCACCTTTCTTGGGTTTTTCTTACTACTTTTGTCTATTAAAAATGCCTTCTTGTCTGTTACTGTGTTACTCTCCTATGCTTCCTTTTCTCTTTAACAAGCCTTATTTCTTTCTCTACTTGTTCCTCTCCTGCGCTCTCTGCTTTAATTTTCTTGTCCGTGTTTGCATTTCTTTTCCATGGGGACATAAATTAAAATTAACTTACCTTGAAATTGAAGCATTGTAGACCACTGCTTGCTGTCATGGTTTTCTTCAAAATAGTGCTATTAACAGAGCTGTATTCTAGGATTACTCTGACAGATATTGTCTCGTTGAGGTTAAGGAACTGCAGGCAAACCTGACCTGGAGAGCTGTTTTGGAGGACAGCAGGCACCATCAGGACATACTGCCTGTGAGATCCAAACATCAAAGTGATCACATTCATATATAAAGGAGAAACAGCCTCAAGAGGATAAAGCAAACACTGTTTGTAATAACACTCTTATTATTCAGTACACACCAACTACTTTAGATTAAATACGACACACTGCCAGTGCTGCTCACTCTGTCCTGCAGCTCTGAACTAGCCCAGCCCTGGTATTGCCCCCAGCTCTTGCCCTTTTTTCCTTTATCTGAGCCCTGGGCCCACCTGCTTTTAGCAAAGCACCCTGCTGTCACTACTGCTATTGCCTTTTCTGGACACACAAAAACTTCTATGGAAGCTCTGCAATAGGTGGAATGTCTGATCATATTAAATGAGAACGATTCACTTGCCATCCCCACTCCACTTCAGCTCTCCAGATATAAAAGATGAGCCCTGGCAGTATTTAATGTTTAGAGCAAAATTAATAACACTGCATAGCACTGTCTTTAAAGCCTGTTCATAAATACTAATAGTAGCAATAGGGTAGTTCTTACGGCTCAGGTTCCTTTGCAGCTGTTACATGCCAGAGAAGAATAGCCAAAAGAAACTTCAGCCACATTTTTCTCACTGGGAGACAGAAGAAAGAGATAAGTTCTCTTCCCATGAAACAATTCCTTG
Organism: Edolisoma coerulescens; assembly: GCA_013397115.1. Classification (NCBI taxonomy): domain Eukaryota; kingdom Metazoa; phylum Chordata; class Aves; order Passeriformes; family Campephagidae; genus Edolisoma; species Edolisoma coerulescens. The sequence continues at coordinate 213,373 of VWZW01005506.1, read as the reverse complement.
CCTACTAGTTTAACAGCTTTGCAGCATTCCTCACGCAGTGCTCCAGAGGAAAGGAGTTTGCTCTTCAACTCCTCCCTGGCTCCTTCCTTTGATGTTAGTGCCTTTATAATTGCAGCAAGGGGTGGAGATCCCAATCTATCCCATTTCTTGCAAGAACCTCCCCTAACACTACTGCAACCGAAATCAACCCACCGTCTCCAGGCTGTAACACTTCACTGCAGTTCTCTGAATGTCTGCACAAAATATCTTCAGTGGTCTTGTTTTCAAGGGAAGGGGCTTTGGTTTTCACTCTGAGACTTGGAACAGCACTGAAAAGCACAAAGTGACCTAAACCAGACTAAGTTTGTCAAACCAGATTAACATTTGAGGGTTTTCCCCATTGTTCTTGGAATTTACTGTCTGGATTGACAGTCTGGGTGAAGTAGACTAATTTTCTATACTTTGTCACCAGATTCTGACTAAAATAATACATTGACTTCTCTTTTCCCTTCCTTCTTAGGTATTTTGAAAATTGATGAAATGGAAAAACAGAGAAGCTAGAAACAGAAAGAGATCTAAAAACTCTTAATTACTTCTACCTCAGCCATTGAGCACTTAACAGCATTGTTGAAGTTTGATTCATTTCAGCTAGGAATTAGCCAGTTGCTGGGTCTATGGGAATTTGTTAGCACCCCAGGTTTCCAGTTTTCACACCTGTGTGGAAGCTAATTGAGTTTTTTATTAGGGAGAAGGAAGTCCTTTTGTTCTTTTGTACTCTGAAAACAAAGCACTCAGGTGGGCTGCTCCCCACAAGAAAAACAATGCTGGAAAGCAGTTATTTGATAACTGTAAATAACTTTTCCCATTAATATTGGTACTGGGTCTGTCTGGGATGAGGTTATGAAGTCAGCTTTCTTCACAGTAGCCTGCTGTGCTTTGAACTTGAGGCTGGAATGGTGTTCATAACTCACCAGCGTTTTGGCTCTTGCTGAAGAGTGCTTGCAGAGTGTCAAGGCTTTCTACCTCTCCCACCTCCCAGCCAAAAGCCAGCAGGCTTGGGGTGGGCAAGGGGCTGGGAGGGGCTACAGCCAGGACAGATGACCCAAACTGGACAAGGGGATATCGAGGGGATACCTGCCATATGACACCATGCTCAGCAGTAACAGGTGGGGGAAAGGAGGAGGAGGGACAACATCTGTGGCAACAGCATTTGTCTTCTAAAGCAACCACTACCTGTGCTGAGGCCTTACTTCTCAGGGAGTGGCTGGACATCTGCCTGCCAATGGGAAGTAGCAAACAAGTCCCTCTTTTAGCTTCTCTTTCATGTGCATCTTCTGCTTTCCTTTTCAAACTGTTGTTATTTCAACCCACTAGTCTCTTTGACTTCCTCCCTGGAAAATGGGAGTGAGTGAAAGATTGGGTGGCTCCTTGGCTGCTCTCTGGGGTCAACACACCACTGTGTGTTATCAACACGGCTAAATATTGTAGGCCTGGAGATAGAGAGATACGGGTCCAAAGGCAGAGTACCTGTATGGGAGCAAGATTTTCTCTAATATCCTGATATGTTTTATGACTGTCTCTTCTAGTTTCTTGCTAGTGTGTGAAACTTTCTTCAGTAGAAACACAGGGCATATCGGATGGCTATGAAATGTTTTTCACTTACGCCTTCAAATTTTTCACGGAAGTATCAAACCATACGGAAATGGAACAGTGCCGAAGTAACAGGTGGCTCCCCAGAGGTCTCTCTGTGGGATGGTGTGGGTGCTTAGAACACAGACAGCAGTCTGAGGTTCTGTTTGGAAAGCCCACCTCACTGTTATTTCTGTTGAAGAGGATCTATACAGATTCTACAGGTTAGGTGTTTCACTAAGGATAAGGCTTTATTTTCTCTGCAATAGGATACCAACAGGAGCTGCCAAGAACAGAAATTCACTGACAAGGTCTTGAACTTGAGCTGACACTGTGTAAAAAGGAGATGACCAGTATTGCAGGTTCTTGCTTTTCATGGCTTTCCCAGGTAGTTACAAATTTATTGCAACATGATAAAGCATTAATTCCAAACAAGTCAATTTGATAATCATCACCATCCAGAAGCTTTCTGAGGCTACTTTTGAAAGTTTAATCAAACGGTCAGGTGGGTTAGGTGACAGTCAAAGGTTGTAAAGGTAGAGAAGGGTAGTTGTGTATAACTTACTGTTATAATGAGCAGGAGTTTTGCCCCAAATGTAGGCTGGATTGTGACTTTGGTGCACTATTGTATCTCCAAGACCTGGCACTAGTCACAATGTCTCCTGTGCACATATACCCTCTGAACAGTAACCAAATCAAGGACAAAGATTACATGCATCCTATATCCAGATAATTTCACCGCACTAGTTTAAACCCTCCACTAACCACAACGAAGAAGGTGCATCTGGTAAGGAAATAAACAAAGAAAAAATGCAATCATCTGTAACAGAGAGGTTATTGCATTAATATGTTTGCAACGAAACAAATCCCCTGGTTAAAAAAAAAAACCCACTGTATCTTATCATAACAAAGGAAACTAGAGGTCATCCCATCTTCTTGGCTGTAACATATAATCATTTGTCTTTCACAAGAAAATCAAACAACATTCCACTAGATACAACAAAAAGGTTGTTTTCAGGGCAAATATTTACAAAACCATTGACATTTGTTTTTTATGATTTATTATTATTATTATTATTATTATTTGCTGACAGCATGTCTTTGCTTTTCAAATCCTACCCATTCTTTTTAACTCAACTGCCCATGTGCAAGAAGCTTGTGAAGATTGCTCTATGGGGAAGTTGGAGAGATGATACTTCATCAACAGCCCATAAGACTGTATCTCATAGAATCATAGAATAGTTTGGGTTGGAAGGGACCTTAAAGACCATCCAGTTGCAACCCCTCTGCTGTGGGCAGGGACAGCTTCCACTAGACCAGGTTGCTCAGAGCCCCATCCAGCCTGGCCTTCAACACTTCCAGGACTGGAGCATCCACAGCTTCTCTGGGCAACCTGTGCCAGTCCCTCACTATGCTCACATTAAGGAATTTCTTAAAAATATCTAACCTAAACCTACTCTCTTTCAGTTTGAAGCCATTCTCCCTTGTCCTGTCACTACATGGGCTTGTAAGTAGTCTCTGGCCATATTTCTTGCAGCTTCAGGTACTGGAAGAGGTTCTTGGTTTTGGGTAATGTTAGAGAAATATCTGTATACAGATAGATTATCTTGCATTCTTGACTCAAAAGGAGTTCTTTGCCAGCCTAACTTTAAGTCTTACCTAAGCCATAACTTCAGACCTCAGTTACTCTTGCCTAGCTGTAGCACACACAGAGAGCTCTGTGTGTTTGTAGATGGAGAGCAATGAGAGGGAGGCTTGGCAAAAGTTTGGTTTAGTTAAATTTGATTTAGTTAACTTTGTTAAGAAATAACCCACCAGATAAGTATAGATATCTTTCTGCCACTGAAACTGTCCTGCTGTGGGTGTAGTTAGACAGCAAAAATTGTGCCTTTATGGTTGTGGTTTGGTTTATTTGAGGCACTAGATATGTTCTACCACTAAAATGTTATCTTTACAAATAAAATCTGTCCTGCTGTGAAAAGCTATAGTAATACTACTCAGCTGCAATTAATTTTTTCATATAGAGCTGCTCAGTCACAGTAATTTCTGTGTCTTTCTGTATGATTTCTTGACCTCAAATTTCACTCACTATAACTGCAAAGAGCTCTATTTCATTTCTGTGGGAATCATCAAATGGCTCTAGGAAAATTACAGCAGTCTCTGGAGCTCCATGGTTTTTTCCTGTTTTTGAAGCGTTTGTAGCTGCTCACATTTCATTTAATTCTGGTACTCCTTCTCACTCATGCAGTCTAAAGCCAGCTTGGATGTGTCTGCAAGGTCTGTAACCATATATTTGTGGCGTAGGCACTGTCACCTTTCTTGTGAACGGGTTAATTGCTGCGTTCAGAAGAGGATCAACGCAAAGAAACTTGGTCGTTACAGCTACAAAAATTAGCTGAAAAGCACAGAATCAATCTGTGATTTTGGCTATGACTGCTTCCTATAAAACCTTCTTTAAGAAGATTAGATTGTAACAATTTGTTTAGACATAGGAAAGGTCGAAATGCTTGGTTTGGCCCAGGTGTTTGGAGAACAATGCTGAAACATGGTAACTACAGATAAAGCGCTGCTTGGTCAATAGGGTCTCTAGTCAAGCATGCAAAATTTCTTTCATTGTTCTAAGATATGTGAGCCTTGGCAAAGCCCTCTAGCAGCTCTGCAAGCTAAAAGGATGGTGAGGTCATAAAAGAAAGTAAGTATATCCCTAGTGGAACAGCCACAGCTTGCAGTGATTTTGATGAGTGATGGAATTTTTTCAACAAAATGTGGTGGTGGGTAGACCTGCAGTTTATTTCAGTGGTCTATGATGCCTGGAAAAGGCAGCCATATAAAGATGGAGGTAGTTGAAGGTCAGTCAGTTGCACGGATTCGGTTGTGCCAGTGACTCTGTTGAGTGTGGATGGGTCATCCATAACATGTTTTCAAACCTGAGACCTTTCTCCACACATGTGTAGAGGCTGAGGTCTGAGCAGGCATAACTGTGTGAGCTGAAGTATTAAGACTGTCTTTGCTGTGCAGTTTTGGTGGCAAACGCCAGTGAAAGGTGAGTGAAGCTGGAATCTGACTATTGTCACGGCACCTGCACAAGCCTCAGAGTGATACCAGTACACAAATGAAATTATCTTTCCTAGTTATATACAGATTACCTGGCAGCTTTCAGGCTAAGCTGCCAATGCAGTGCTGTAGTTAGGCTAATAAGAGAGTCTGCATTTCTTTTGGGAGTGGTTTGCAGTTTTACTGTCCTTGCATGGACAGGAACAAGAGTTTCTCAGCCCTCCTTTCTTTGTGGTCTTCATAGGCAGCATCAAGGGTTCAGTTCAAATGCGAAGAGGTCACCAATAAAATATCTGAATAAAATCTCTGATACTTAGTAAGTTCATTCTTCACACTTGCAAATATAAATCAGATTTTTATTAAAAAGGGGAAAAGAAAATACTTAACAATGAGTATCAAGAGGGGAATACTTGACGTGTAATTCATAAAATGTAACTAGTTAAGCCCTCTCCTGTGGTGGGACAACTAGTCTGGCTGCATGTTGCCCCCCTAAACCTCCCATGCCAGCAATCAGCTCATGACTGGTACTGAGAAATCATCTTGTGTACCAAGAGCTGACAAAAGCTGCACATGATGTTGTCATGTATTGGCTCTTCTGGCTGCTGGAAAGGTATCTGAGACCAGCCATCTCTAGCATGCTCAGGGATGCCCAACTCAGTCTCGGACCTTTTCACCTCTGATCAGACCCCTAACCCTTTGTTTCTATTTCACAGCTGTGCACAACTATCCTCTCTTCGTAGCTGCAACTTCTGCACTCTGAAGGTAGAAGCATTTGCATTCATTTCAGGTGACAATTCGTGACAGACACATGTGGAAAGAAGTAGCTCTCTGAGGCTTTCATATTGAAATGGCTTTTCTCTGCTTTATGGAAAGCCTGGTTTTTAATTTCTTTCTGCAGAAATGATTTATAAATGCATATTAATGACAGATTTATAAGTATTTGAGGCTCCATTAGTCCTTCTTATTTTCTTCTCCTTCCCTGGCTGGAGTCCCTTCTTCTCTGGATTGACTTGAGAAGGGTCATACAGTTCCGCTTTCCCTTGGGATTTCAGCCACCAGCCTACAGATCCTACAAGGGCTTTACTGATGTAATCATACCCCTAAAGTATTTCCTGGAGTTTCAGCCACTGTTGACATAAGAGACTTGAATCCTCTGTCTGAACTGCAGGTTGGTCTGTGGGAAGAGAACTACGGAGGAGCACTGTTTGTATGTGTGTCTTCGGATGCAGCTTTGTGGGCCGAAGGAAATTTCTCGGTCATATTTTTTGGGAAATGCTGTATGTCTAATCCAACTGCTCTGAGAAAGGAAGTGTGGATCTCACTTCAAGGCTTTAAAATGATCTTATCAGAACCAAAAGTTCATAGGAGATGAATGCAAGACATACATCTTTTAGAGCAGGGGCTGTCTCATTTATTTAAAGTCTGTCTTGAATGTAGGCATGATATTTCTAGGACTTGAATGTGAAAGAGAGTCTGGGGTTTGGAGTCTCTCACAACTGACTGATAACACTAAACGTTGGAGGCTCAGTCTTTGTGAGTACTTTGATCTTTTTGCCATTGACCAACATCTAGCTTCTAAATCCATTTTTTGTTGTTGCAAAGGCTTTTTCTTTCCACTCCGACATACCAGAAATGGAACTTGTTCCAGACACATTATGGAAAGCATGCAAATGCTATTCAGAGCCTGAAGCTTTCTCTCCCTTTATCTGTTATTATTATCTACTTGGCAGCAAAACAATACTCTTGTGTTACCCGATATATTAATTGCACTACTTTAAGGATGCCCCCCAGGGAGAGCCTGTTTGTGCCTTCAACCCCTGACCTTATGCCTGAAAAGTTTTTTTCATTCATTCCCCTCACATAAAGGCTATTTCTGCTTTGTCTCCAGTGAAAATATATTCTGCAGCTATATACTGAACTGCTGAGCACTGTACAGAACAAGCTTGAGGATGTGTCCTTGATGAAGACTTGTCAGTCTTTATTACCTTTTATTATCTTCCTAAACAGTTGAAGTTTCCAAGTTGTCTCAGGGCAAACAAGCAGGCCTCAGGCAAACAAGGAGTCAGAGAAAGTCCTGATTGTCCTCTTTTGAAGAACTAGGTGGTTTTTATTGTTATTGACCCATAAATGACCAGCACTAGGCAAAACTGTCTGCTGGAGAGCACCCTGTGGAAATGAGGGAGTGACTGGAGCATCACATCCATGTCTAGTGTCACTCATAGCTGCTTGTAGCACAAGTGCTTTGCTGTTACACAAAACAGTGGCAGAGTCCTGGCAGTTTACACCTCTCTAAAAAACCCCCAGAGCCTGTCCTGGCACATTCCCACGGACTACAGCAGATGGGTCCCATAGGAACTGCTGGAAGAAGTGTAAGGAGGTAGACGATCTTTTTGCACACTGAAAGTAAAAGGGAAGATTGATTCATGATAATTTTAGAGCTCTAGAGCATCTTTCTAACTATAGCAATCAGAGTAAGGAAAGTGAGTGTAAATGTATTGTATTTGGCATTTTTGGAGATGGGATACAGCCCTTACCATTTTCTGATTGATTCACATGGTCCTACAAGCTCAGTAGCTGAAGGTCCTTTCAGTTGTTACATCTTTTCATCTGACTTGTGTTGAGGTTAAGCAAACTGAGTTTGTGAAGCAGCAGGTTCACATGATGCAAGTTCCATGAGAAAAAAAAATTGTTCACTAGTTGCACAGCAGTCAAAAGAGTTAAAGAGGTAAAAGAAGGCTGTAAAATGCAGATTTTGCAAGGTACTGCTGGCATTGTTCCATCCACTCCCTCTCAGCCTAGCGTTTTGGAAATTTGTAGTAAAATTTAAATGCTGTGCTTTTGAAAGAATCTGCATTTCATATCAGTTTCCATCTGACCAGGCTTGCAGTTGGCCATTCACTGGAATGGCATTAAACAAAGGCTTTTGTTTAGCAGCAGGCTGAGTTTACACAGCTGAGGAAGGTGGATTGAAGTAGCCTGACTGACCCCTCTTGAAGCTCACACAATCTTTTTTTGCTGACAGGGATGGGAGAGCAAGGGGGACTTTGGGGTCAGTGAAAAGCAACTTGTCCCCTTAACATCTTCAGAGTCATAACTTATTTCTCAGCATGTGTCTGTCTGCAGCAAAAGTCACCACAGGTCTCATGCAAACATGAAAACATTGCTTTCACTGTGACTTTTTGGGTCAAGGGTTGTGGCCAGAGGTTGCTTCTGATGGGAAGAGAAATGCTGGGGGTAGAAACTCTGTGTTTCAAGCAGAATTGAAAGAGTTGAAAACCACTCACCTCACAAGATCTTTTTTCTCAAAATGTCTTTTTTTTTTTTTTTTCACAAGGTAGAAATTCTACCAGAATCAGCAGGGAAGAAACTACTCTTGTTTGTTGGTAAACCAAGCTTAAAAGCAATTAAAAAAAAAAAAAAAGCAGCCCAGAACTCCATTCCCATATTTCTGTCCATCCTAAGGAGAATAACCAGAAATACAGGTGGCACATGTGCTCATAAATGTTGTTTTACGCATCAAAGTGCCCCTTCAGGCTCACCTGCATGCACAGTGCTACCACATGAAAAGCTGCTCTGTGCCTGATGCTTTCACGTGCCAGAAAGCTGAGAGAATCAGTGCATGGGGCCAAGTTCTAAAGGATGTTAAGGCACTTAGCTCACATCAGCCAGAATCTAAATCCACAAAGAGCCTGAGGTTCCTATGTCCAATTCCTCATCTGTTTAGAGCAACTGTCTAGCTGCTTCCCGAGGTTTCGTAGGTCCTGGTGTTGCTGAATTGCTGAAGTCTGCTTTTTTTGCCTGGGCCCCAGTGCCACTCTCAAGCTGAACACCCTTCTGCTGGTTAGTTTCTGTCATCATAAGCTCCTCGTGGCTCTCTTTATTTTTCACTCCCTCCAAATCATTTTATTTTTCTCCCTCCAAGGGCTCCATTGGAGCTCCCACCATTCCTCCCTAACCCCTTTTCCAAGTTTCTGTATTGCAATTCTCTAATTTTTCCCAGCATTGGTCTTTGGATGGAAAGCTTCCATCACATGGGGTCAGGGCCCCCATCATGGCTGTGCCACAAGATGTCACTGATGTCAGGAAGTCATTGATTGACCTGCCCAAGGTTTGAATGTTTTAGGTTATAAAATACCTTGCATCACCCAGTTCTAGATAGACCAAGGAGTGGAGACTGGGACAAACACCATCGCCAATCAGAATGTTTTATTACAAACAGCAGTAAAATACGAGATGCTAATCTGAAGTAAATATTTCTTTCTAAATAGAGGCAAAATCTGCAAAAAAAGTTGTCTTCCTGTGACAAGAATTCTGCCATCTGTAAATGATTCAGCTCAATTGCTGAAAAAGGTGAGGATCAAAGTAATTTCTTCAGGGTTTTCCTCCTGGGTAATGGAAAGACCAAAACAAGTAAAATCTACAGAAGCAGTAGCACATTAGTCTCTAAGAGCAGGATTTCTTAAGAGGAATCTACGGCCAAGAGCACACATTTCAAGTGTTTACCTTTACACAAATCTCCCACTGGAATACGTCATAAGTTTCAAAACAAGATGGATGGTCAGAGTAAACAATTGCACAGTATCTCCCTTGTCAGGAAAAGCACTTTATCTGCAGTTTCTAATCCACGTTGACCCAAAGTTCTTTTTGAAGTGTGGGCTAGAATGGGTCATTCTGATCTACAGAAATATGGGATTTTCTTATTCCTCATTATTCTACATGTTTTTCATTGTGCTCCCAGAAACAACCAAGTTTCTCATCCTTTTTGCTCTACAATTGCTCACCTGATACTTTCTGAATCATTACCTCTTCTGGCATACATTTGATTTCATTTGGAAGGTGGGGAGCAGGGTGTGTTGTACTCTGAAAGGGCGTATTCATCTGGAAATAAAAAAGGAAGAAGACATTTGTATGAGAGTGAGAAATCATTCTGACCCCTGTCTATCTGCACCTGTCATTAACACGTGACAAAACAGAAGACATTTGATAAATTTTGTGGTAGACTCCCAGTTGTCAAGGCACCCAGTTGCAAGGGTGCATAGTCAGAGACCAGTGCACGCCTCTGACCATGTTTGTCAGGACACATCATTGCTGTCACCATGCAAGATGTGGATCAGGTGGCAGAAAACGCACTCCAGGGTCAATTCTCTGACTGCTGCTGCTGCTAAACTGCTAGGATGTTCAAGAAAGGTGGTCAGGCATCTTATTTTCTAGTTTTAGTTACTTAAACTCCTCTTTTGTTAAGTGGGACTGTCATTCCTACTTAAGTATTTAAATTCCACTAAGGAAGGTCTTTTTGCTGCAGCCTACTATGGCAATATTAAGTAAAAAAATTAGATAACACAGTTCAGGGAAGTCAGGAACACTGCTGCCTTTGAGTTACTGTTTTTAACCATCATGTCCAAACTGTGGAAAGGAAGTTGAACCACACTTCTCTTTGTATGTGTTTTGTAAGAAAGAAACTCCTCATGTATCACTTTCTTATCTGCTTCATGTTGAAATGAAGCAAGAAATGTAAACACTGGAGGACAGGAACTGCCTATGCTCCGCAAAACCTTTGAGGTCTAGTAATCAAAACCAGCAGAATTGCTAAGTGGGTCTCCCCTTGTCTCTGCTTTGATTTCACAGGTTTTATTGAGGCCTGCTGGGGTCACCTACCTGTTTCATAGTAATCATATATATGCACAGGCACTGGTTTGATGTCTGAGACAGGCAGGCTTTGCTCCACACCGAAGGAGAAGCTGATTTCCTTCTGGGACACCTGGAAATGGCATGACAAGAAAATGCATCAGAACTTTTCATAACTATCCCCGAGGCTAAGGTTGAACAGATTAATTTCTGAATCAGACTGTGTGAAAATGTGCTATTCTACAGTTCCCTCCAGTTTGTAAACTTGATGTCAAACCAAATAATTGTTTAAAAGCTGTTGCTAAATATGTTTTATTGCTAAAATTTTGTGCTCTTTTCCTTCTCCCTCTTCCTATTTCCATTGCCAATTACCCCAACCTAATTCCCTGTTAGTGTGGTTTTCAGCACATCAGCATTCACCCTGTAATTGAAAATTGCTGTTAGTTTCTTTCCTTGCCTTTTCCCAGCTAAAATCACCTTCAGTACCCCTAAGAATCTCCTCCATACTTTTCTCTCTTTAATTACTTTGATTTCAACATCCCCATTCTCCCCTGTGATTCTGATCCTCATTCCATACTCCTGCAGCCAAATGTCCCACACTTTTCTCCTTGCTCATCTTCCTCTGCTTCTCAAGCTTCCTCCGGGGTGAGAAGACTACATATATAGATATATTTGATGTTGGATTGAGTGAAGTACCTCTATATCTTTAAGGCACGTGTATTGTTAATATGCCATTAATAAGATTTTTCTTTTATCTGGGAGCCTGTTTTAAACTTCCAGTTTAATAAAAGTGAAAGGAATCTCCCAAACTTACCTTCTGAAGGTAGAAGAGTATGTGGTTGTTCTTGATGTCTACACGATCCACAACAGAATTCTCGTACCGGAGCTTTAAATAAGGCAAAATACAGCAATGTTAGCACGGGAGACTTGCCAAGGCGACTTACAGATTCCACAACAAAATGCACTTAAAGCAGCTGCCGCGCTCCTTTTATGCCACCCCGCCATCTAGTCGCCAAAAAAAGAAATGCAAGTTGAGTGTTTTTATAACCTGATGCATGCAGACCAGTCACAGCGGCAAACAGTTTTGCCAGTCAGCTTTGATACTTGTGACTTTTATCATCAACCTAAGAATGCTCTCATTTCAAAGAGAATTTACAATTAACTTCTGCAGCTCAAGCTGACTCACTTGTTACTCCACTGTATGTTTTAAATAAAAGTTTAAAAACATTTAGAAAATAATGTGAACAAAATTTTTTTACTATCAAAACATACAAACCTAAAATAATCCAAACTTTAAAAAACAGCTATGTTTTTTCCCCAGGTGTACATGAAGAGGAGTAGGATGCCAAACAGAATAGCATCTCAATAGAAAGTCTTCCAGAGAGAATTTATTAATTTCATACAGTTCTAGCCAAAAAACAAGCTCAGGCTTGAGTGCTGAATGATTATAAATACACAAAGGTATGACCAGACTCTACAAAGAATTTCATTCTTCTTCTTATCTACTTGAAAATTCCAGCTCATGGCTTGAAGCTAACTCATCTATTGTGAACCTAAATTGCATTAGGAACTGAAATGAGGTGCTTATCAGTGCTGTCCGCAGCACTGTCATCATCATAACAAAATTTCTGGATAGTAAAGGAGGACAATCAATAATCTCCTTTTTTTTTTTGTTTTGTTTTGTTTGTTTGTTAAACTGTACTGTAGAGGAAGAAATAACCCTTGTCAAAGGGATAATAATGCAAAATGCCAATTAAAGCAGTTTAACTGTGGCAGAAGTATTTCTCACATAGATTCTGTTAGGCTGTGTGACTACAGACTCACACACACAAACACTAAGGACCACAGGGAAACCCCAGTAACCTGAGCAGAGCCACTGGAGCACTCTGACCTGGTTCCCTTGGGGCTGCCACAGGACACTGACCAGCCCACTGTCAGCGAGTGAGACCCACCAGGTGAGTCAACAGCAGAACACCTCTGGATCACCTTGCAGACTGAAGGAGAATGCTGCCTACAGACCACAGGGCTGAGTATGGGATGCTGGGACTCAAGAAGGAGTTATTACAGGGTGTTTAGGGGAAGAACCAGAAGTAACAAAGAGAGGGATAAAATCCAGTTGGAAGGAAAAAGGGTGGAAAATGAGATAAAAGAAGCCAGTTGCACATTAACAGGTTGGTGATCAGCACACTTGTCTGCCCTGCACCTGGTCACCGCAGCCTTTCCTGCCTTCTTATTAATCTCTGTTCCTGACAATTTTCCAGGGTGAAAGGCTTTCTATTCTGTGTGAACATGTGTGTAGGGAGTGCCAGTCACTGAAGAGAGGTTCAGAAATTACAGAGACCGTGTGCCTGGAGTGCCAGCATCCTGTGACATCACCAGACTTCAGGGTTCTTGTGTGGGGTATGTCTGCCAGTGTGTGGTTGCCAGTGATAAACTGGACTAGCAGCCAGCTACTGAATCAGGCATAAACCTGACCCTAATATTGAAGACACCAGAGGATCCAAGACAGCTAACGAAGAGACCAGGGTGTCCGAGCCTATTTCTGGAGTAACCACATGGTCTTGGAAGTGGACACTGGTCAGGCTATTGGTCTGGAGCAGCTGGTGGAGACTCATTTGCCTATGTCTGTGTATGTGTCTGTGTGACATCACTGTGAGACCAGGGGATCCCAGCCCATCTGCTGCATGTCTAAGACGGCTTAGAGAGGTCCCACCATGCATACATGTGGGTGATGGGGACCTCAGTTCCAGGCACTGAAGTGGGGCTCAGGCGTTGAGCAGGCACATGTCCAGATGCCAGCAACTCAACAGAACAAGGGTCCAGGGGCAGCTACTGGGCAGACTGAGAGCCTGAGGCCAGCTACCGTTAGGACCCACATTGTGTACTTGCATGTATACATGTGCATGTGTATATTTATGTATTTATCTATTTATCTTTTCCACAAATGAGATTTTAATCTGATCAGGCAGAAAAGGGAACTGGATAAGGCCATTTGTGCTATCTGTGTTTGTGGAAGCGCTGTCTTTATGTCTGCTGATCTGTGTGGCCAGCATGTATACTACATATATAAGGATATATATGTGTAGTGTGCATGTCTGCTTATTGGGAGTACATACTGAACCTTGCTGTTGATTGGACCTGGGGATATGAATTCTTAGCTCTCTTGGGCTACTGGATTTGGCAACTCCTAACAGATTTGTCTTCAACACATAAACAGCTACAAATTTAAACACAGAGTATGTGAGAGAAGGCTATGTCCAGGGACTTCGCAGTACTCCCATGGGCTCAATTTTACTAATCAGAGACTATTTTTATCAACTTCCTATGTTTTTAGGCTTTATCATTCACGTTGGTCCCATTTTTTACCTTTTTCAGAGAAGATTCTTCAGGAACAAAACCTGAGAGCATTTTCACATCAATAATAGCCATGTTGGAGATGTTGCGGTTTCCTGTGTAACTAAAATGAGAAAAGTTCAGTTAGTCTGGTCTGCAAAGGAGACCAGTGAATGACATTTTTAGCTCTCAATAATCCTGTTTTTCTTCCTACAGCTGCAGAGCAGCAGTTAACTGCCTGTAGTTAGATCCCTTCTCAGATGCTTTACCAAACTGCGAATGCAAGGGGGTAGGTCAGTGAAAGGAAGTTACCTGGCAGAGAGGACAAGGTCAAACTTTGGCGGATAGTTGCCTGTGCAAGACACATTTGCCATCCTTATGGACAGAGAAAATCCTGCAATTTTTTTTGGCAAATGGATGTTGTATCTCAGGGTGGTCTGAAAGAGACAGAAAGTGTGAGATGGTCACAGACTTAAGGGTTTTATGCCTCTGGCATGACATGTACAGAGGAATAAAGCATGGAGAGCCCTCTTGTCAGTTCTCAGAGCGTGGTGCTGAGTTCCCAGCTTGCTTACCTGCAGATAGACACAGCCAGTGCCATTCACCTCCACACCGTAACTCCCTGGAATACTGGGTAAGGAAGTCTGCTGCAGTAAGAAGCGGTTCTTGTCATTCACCTGGAAAATCTTACTGGGGGACTCCATGAAGTGGACTTCGACTGTATTAAGACTATTTTTGGAGAAGGTGAGATATCCGTACTGGGCTAAAGCTTGGAGAGCAACCACAGTGTCCTGAAAAGAATAACATGATCCAAATTAGATATCCAGGTGTAAGATGGTCCGTGAGATTAGCACAGCTCCTATTTCCCTGATGCCAGTACTCATAAATGTAGGGGGGCTCTGCAAAGAGCCAAGGAGACAAGACACAAGTTCTTGCAGAACTCGTCCTGGTGGACAAAAAGCTGACCCTGAGCCACCAGTGTGGTCTGGTGACCAGTAATGCCATCTGTGTAGGAAGGGCTTTGGCAGCAGGTTGAGGGAGTTGATCCTGCCCCTCTACTCAGCCTTAAGGAGGTGTATCTGGAGTGCTGTGTCCAGTCTGGGCTCCTCAGGGCACAGGAGACATGGAGCTCCTGGAGTGTGTCCAGAGGAGGGTGACAAAAATGATTAAGGGACTGGATCATCTCTTACAAGGAAAGGCTGACAGAACTGGGCCTGTTCAGGCTTAAGAGACAACTGAGGGGGATCTCACAAATATCTGAAGGGGAAGTGTCCAGAGGATGGATCCAGGCTCTTCTTGGTGGTGCTGAGCAGTAAGACATGAGGCAATGGGCAGAAACTGATGCACAGGAAGTTCCACCTGAGCATGAGGAAAGAACTTCTTTGCTGTGCAGGTGACTGAGCACTGGAACAGATTGCCCAGAGAGGTTGTGGAGTCTCCCTCACTGGAGATGGTCAAGAACTGTCTGGACACAATCCTGTGACATGTGCCCTGGGATGGTCCTGCTTGAGCAGGGAGGTTGGATGAGAAGACCCACTGTGGTCCCTTCCAGCCTGACCCATTCTGGATTCTGTGATTCTGGAGCAACAGATTTTAATCATCCCAGAAGACTGGGATAATGTGTCAGCACTGACTGCTGTTCATGGCTAACTTGGAATTCAGGTAAATTCTCATTGCTTAAAACCAATTTATGTGTAAAGCTACGAAGAACATGGTGTGCCTTGACAAGGCAACCTATGCAAGCACCAATTATCAAATATTACTCAAATCCATATGCAATCAGAAAGATTTGTCATTTGGCAAGATTTAGCTTGCAGACTGGACTGCTCCCAGAAGCTTTCTTTTTCCCACACCCAGTTGTTACCTGGCTGGAGGAAAAGCCACCATATGGGTTCTGTTGTTTGATAAGCCAGTATACAATGCGGGAGATAGAAGATAAGTCTTCTGGAGTGAGTTTGGTTCTGTTGAGCAGAGCCAGGAGCACATAGCTGGTCATTTCAATCTCAGCAGAAGGGGCACGGGAATAGAAGTCAGAGAAACGTTCTGCTGGTGGCTTGTTTTCCCTCTGCCAGTGAACAGAACCACCTGAAAACAGAAAAGTAGGCTGTAAAAAGCACGGAAAACATAAGTTTTTTCACTTATTGGTGTCCTGAACTGGGTAAGTTTTACTTCCAGCATGGAAAAGAAAACAGGAAGGGATGGAAAGGGAATTAATAAAACAGGCTGTATAAGTCAAAGAGGGATTGAAGTGAAGGCAGTGTAGTAGAAGGATGCTAAGGCAGTTGCAAAGAGGAGTACATGACATAGCCTAGGGAAGGGGGCTTGTTCAGCATGTAGATGAGAAAGTTAATTGGAAAATTAGGTACAATCTTCCAACACCTTGGACTGAGACATGCAGGGCACTCTCTCTCCACCTAAATTATTTCACAATTTCATAAAGCAAGCCACAGCCCAACCTTCTGTGAAGCCAGTAGAGACAGACAGAAAAACTCCTAGAGATAAATTCAGTAGCATGGCAGGCATGGAATGGGAAGGGAGAGCATGCATGACAAAACCGTTCATCAGAACAGCTTTCATGATCCAGCAGGCCGCTCCATCAGCTGCACTGCCTGCACCACGGCCATGCTGCACTTACCAGCCCTGACAGCTGCCCCGTCCAGCTTCTCAAGGAAGAACTGGCGTCTTTCCTCTCTGCCAGCTAAGCCATAAACGTAGGCAAGGAGGGCCTGGTTATACAGGTTGTGGACCCCACGGTTAAATGCAGTCTCCAAGCAGTTCATGCCACTCCGAACGACAGGATGCTGGTAATGCAAAACACAGTAGGGTGTCAGGTACATGGATTTGTGTCTCCACTTCTCTTTAAATACTTCCATCATTGCTTAAGCTGCAATCTCTGACTCTTCATGCTAGAAATATACATGATCCATGGCATGTTTAAGGGCCTACAGAGTGTATCCTGTAAAAAAATGCCCTTCCAGTCATGCTGCCTCCTTTCTGCATTTATTTAGAGGCAGCATGGCCAGAATAACAGAGCACTGTTTCTTTTCCTGACTCGTGTGATGACCTTATGCAAGTGAATCCTTTGTCCCTCAGCTGCTTTAGCAATAAAATGCGGACCATTTTTACAGAACTATGTAAAGTGTGTTGAGACCTCATGAATAAACAGGCTCTCTCAAGTGGATATTGCTCATTTGCTAGCTACAACTATCAAGGTAACTCTTCAGACCTTTTAGCCTTCCTGGCTATCACTGTGAACTCCTCTTCATCTCAGATATCACCAGCACACTACTAACCACGTCTTGTCTCTGCAGCTTCACTTAAACATGAGGCACTAGGTTTTGGAGCTTCTTATGAAGGTATTGGAAACTAAATTCGTGTTACTGAAGAACTATTTGATTCTGCACAATGTTTTCATCCTGTTGGTCTCATGTACCTTAATGATGGCCCATACCCCATGTCTGAGTGATGTTCAAAAAATCAGCACATCCAGAACATGTTTGTCAGATTTGGAACAATTCTCCTCCTCCCCATTATACAAAGAACAAAGTCAGCATAAAAACAAGGTCACAGGGATATGCAGGAAATGTATTAACAGAGAACAGAACTTGGCGTTCATTTCCCAGTGCCTAGTACTACAACCAGCAGATCATAGTTTCCTTCCATTATTAAGATTTCTGTAGGAAAATGAAAGCACAACTTGGAACTAAAAGCACAAAGTGAGTTTGTAGACTGAAGATTTGGGTAGCTTGAAATTTGGACTGGGCAAATTCAGAGAAAATTCCAAAGTGGACTCTGGATGGAGTGGGCAAATTCAATCTGGATTTTGCACCTACTTAGACTACCATTGTCTAAAACAGCTGGATTCCTCAGGGATATTTCAAATGAATTCATAGGCACTGGATATGTAACTGATTTGTAACACTCATTAAATACTTGCAGGGGACTGCAGGGTCCTGAAAACTGCTGTCTACAATCAGCTACTGTCCTACAATCAGTATTTGAGTTCCTCATTGTAAAACAACACTGTGAGGATGGTGACTTGTGCAGTTTGACAAATGGCTGACTGGGCTAACAGAGCACGAAATACCTACCACAGCAGAGTGTCCAGCCTCCAGCAATGATGCCACAACATAGGCTGTGAGGGAATATTCAGATTCTTCTCCACCCTGATGAAAAACAAGCAAAGAACTGGTTAGGACAAATGTCCTAGAAAGAAACATGTGAATTAATTCTTAATTCATATATCAGTTAGATTTGAGATCAGCAGTAATTTCTGTCTCCCTGTGTGCACAGGAACAAGAAAGAATAAGTTCACTCAGGGTGAAGCCAAAATAATTGACTGCATCTTCTTGATTTTTGTACGTGTGTAATAAAGCACATCATAGACTGTGACTGAGCACGCAATGCAGTGGTGGAAAATAAAACCTGAGACTTATTACTCAGAAAGTTCTACTTGTTTTCACCTCATCATCAAGAGCATAAGAATCATGCTCTGCTTGTATAAGAGAGACACAAGATAACAGTACCAGAAAGAGTAAGGGTGCAGTGAAGAGTAAACTTATGTCTGGCAGAAATTACCCAAATCCAACCCAACAGCAGGACTGGAAGTTTGTGGCTATACTTATCTCAGCTACCTTCAAAGCATTGTTGAAGTGTGACCCAGCATTTTCAAAGCAGCCATCTGACTTCTGCTTGCTTGCCAGCCAGATCAGTGTTTGGGACTGGACATTGTCATCAATGTAGATGTAGCGCTTGGCTTGCTCCAGGGACTTGTACACAAAGGCAGTGAGCCTGCAGGTGATCCAGAAACAGAAAGCAGGTATGGTGTGAACAAGACCAAGGAGATTTACCAGTGCATAGGATGTGCATAGAAAATGACATAAAATGAACTTCATAATATTTGAGGTTCAAGAAGAAAGTGTTCTCTAAGTTTTAAATAAATAACGTATGTAAAATCCTGATACTAAAAATTGACCTGGTATTTCTCCATTACCGTGCTGAAACCATTCTTTTAGAGCAGTGGTAAAGTATAGGCACAGCTTGATGACTGATGTTAGCAATTTCTAGTCTTAGTTAATTGAATTATGAAACAAACCAGGTTGGAAGGGACCTTTGGAAGTATCCTGTTCAACCACCTGCTTAAACTAAGGTCAACTTCAGAGCTGTGTCAGGCTGCTCAGTATTTTGTCCAGTCATGTGAAAATCTCTAGGGATAGAGGTACCCACATCCCCTCTGGGCATTTGTCTCAGTGCTACAGCCTTCTCCTGGGGAAGACTTTTATTCCTTCTACCCATTTAGAGTTGTCTCTGTAGCAACCTGAGTAAGGACAAACTCTTGTCCTTACTCTGTGCAGCTCTGACAAGAGTCTGACTCTGTTTTTCCACAGTCCCCATCTAGGCAGCAGAAAGGTTTACCCAGGTCTCCCATTAGCTTCCTCTTCTACAGGCTAAACAAACCCAGATCCTTCAGCTTCCCATTGAATATTATATACTCCAGCTCCCAACCATCATACCATCCTTTTGTTGTCCTCTTTCCAGTTATTAATCTCTCCTTTACTAGGGGATTAAAATTAATTGAACTATATTCACTTAGTCTATTAAAAATAAGAATCACTGAATATTTGGATCATTTCTCAAAGCCTAAAGATCCTGCGCTAGGGAAATAGAAAGTGTCATCACTTACCACACACTCCCTTCTCTATCTCGTAAACCAAAGGAGCTGTAGGATCCATCCCGGTGTTTGTATGACAGCTGTTTCTGGTAGCCTGAAAACACAATAAAGAAGACACATTTTCTAATCACAGAAAAGGATTAGTTCTGCTGTTTCTTCAACTGAAGCAGTAAGGCTTTTGGATTTAGTATCAAGTAATGTATGTCTGGCGAATAATGCCAACCACTATGAATTCCAGCTGCTTTTACTCCTGGAAGAATGACATGCTGCTTTGGGGTGCTCTCATTGCCCGCTGCTATGGAATAACTGTGGTGCTGGAATTCAGAGATCAGCACTCACTATGTAGAACTGGAGAGTTCAACACACACAATCACAATATTAGATCACAGAATCACAGTTTATTCTGAGTTGGAAGGGACCCACAAACATCATCAAGTCCACCTCTTAACCATGCACAGAATCCCAAAAATCACACCATGTGCCTGTCAGCATTGTCCAAACACTTCTTAAACTCTGTCAGGCTTCGTCCTGTGACCATTTCCCCGAGGAAGAAGATGGAAGAATCTGAAAACCTCTCACCTGTGGATAAATATCCAGTACCCCTGACTCTGATCTCTTCAGTCAGCTGCCCAGTCTTATTCAGATAATCCAGGGCATAGATGTTGGGTGTGAACAAGGCCATGTTCTGTTCTCCACAGCCATAAGGCATGTGGAGGAGGTTATCTAAGTTCCGCAGGGCTGTACCCAAAATGTCTCCTGAAGAGCGAAAAATGTAAGAAGTCAGCTCAGTTCAGACATGTTTTTATTACATAGCATTATATATTGCTCTATACTATCTTATCATGAACCCAAGGGCAATGACTAATACAGAGCAATCATAGTAACCAAAGACACATCATAGAAGAAAAGTGCTGAAATGTCCCCATTTTTCATTTTTTTTCTGGATGAAGGACACCTGGAAGAAACTGAGAATTTGAGAGAACAAAATGAACATCAGTACTGGCTGGCATGGCTTCTGAGAAACAGCTGTGAATCCTTGGAAGGGTTAGATTTCCCTGCCCTTTACAACCTGCTTCCTGTTTTTGCATGTACATGTGAAAATGTTGTGTGGGGTACGATGCTGACGGGCCACAGAGGCTGTAATTGCACAGCATCAGCACATCTTACACAGACACAGGCATGCAAACCAACTGTGTTTAGAAAACAATCTGAGTTCAGAACCTCAAAAAATTTTCACTGAAGAGAACCCTCAAGTCTTAATAATGACTTTCAGATTAGCAGAGCTGATTGGGACCTGAAACTTTTATTCTATGGGAACTTATTGACTTACAAATGTTTTTCATTATGCAAAATGATAAATTTGAAATTATGCAGTCAGCAAAGTTCTGAAGATTTCTTTCCAAGAAATTAAGATAACTTTTTTCAAAGAAGTCTGCCTTATGTTACTTTTTAGCTGAATTAGCTGTTTTACTATACAGAGCTGGATGTGCTAATGCGATATAATCTGAAATGCAATATAAATGGAAATTATTGGACTATTTTGTCCTCTCTTGGTATGAATTTTCAGCAACTTTTGCATCTCACTGCCATTTTGCAAAGTAGAAAACTTACCTTCTAAAATCAAGAATAATTGCTTCTTCAACTTAACGTACGGTTTGTGTGTGTAAACATGATGGCACTTGGTGCAGCACAAGAGAAACACAACCTTGCATTTAGTCTAAGTACTAAACTTACCAATGACAGAAAAATAAGCTCTGGCTGATCCCTGGACTAGGTTTCTTGGCAAGCTGAGAGACACTTGTTCAGAAATCTTTTTGTCTGATGATAAAATGTGAAAAAAAGAATTGTTAAAATTATGGGTTTTTTTACAGAAGACTTTACTTCATAAGCCTAATTATGGTGACTGCTACAGTCTTCAATCTTTCTGGGTAAAGAAAATGCTTCAGAGACTTGCCCAATGAGTCAAAGGTATCTGAAAATCCTGAATTTTAGCCTAGCACCCTGACCCTGAAAATCTCTTTCCTCCCCTGGAAGAGTCTCTGGTTTTGTATGACAAGATCTACAAGACAGTGAAGCAGTTCCACTTTACTCCCTGGAATGAATGAATGAAGGAATGAATGAATGAACAAACTTGCCTTACCTTTTGCACAGACGAGGGAGCTCTGAGTCAACTCCTTTTTAATACCTTCAGGCTGTTGGATTGCCGTGAAGTGGTCAGGAAGAGAAAGAAAAGTGGAGAACATCACCATGAAACCGTGACAATTTAGCAGTGTAAGACAGTATATGAATGTGGCTATCCAGACTGTGCACCTCTTGCACCCAGTCCTACCCTAGCTCCACTAGAATATCTCTTGGTCCATGGCTCCCTCTCTTACCCAACATCCCATCCAGAGCAACTTCCTACGTAAAAAGCAGTTAAAAAATAGGTATTTCCAGCCTCTGAGATACTCTGTCTAATTATTCCAATGTAGCTGTTGGTTTATGATGCTCAAGATAAACCCTTTTCCTTTTATATCTTCCCTCCACCCTTCTCCCTAGTATTCAAGTCACAGGCTAAAGGTGCTTAAAAGTAAGGCATGGAATATGGAATCTCCTCTCTCCTGGCAACATGGGCTGTCAGGACATGTGTGCTCATGGTCCCAAGAAGGAGACAGTGGGAGAAGGACAGTGGATGCTGTGATCATGGTGGTTTTCACTCTTATTTTGATATGGAGAGGCCTACTGTACACAGGTACTGTACTCCCTCCTCATTGTACTCCCCCCCCCCTCCTCCCTCCCTCCTAACTGCTTCTAACCCACAGCTAAAGGAATTCCAGTTTCCATGAGGCAGAAAGCACCTGCAGATTTCCCACCATACCTCAACAAGTAGGGTTTGAAACAAGGTGTCCCTGTAAATGGTCTTCTCTTCTGGAGATGTGCTGTTTCCAGTACCTCTGGCATTCAGTTTGGCCTCAGCAGTAACCACGAACTTCACCTCTCCTGGAAAGCCATCCACCAGCCCAAGAAAAGGAAATTATCTTCAATGTCTACAATTACCCCTGGTTTTGACTCCCTCTTCTAGGCTGATGAACTGCTGAGAAATGTGTTTTCTCTAAAGACAGCTCAGTAAAACCAAATTTCATGAAGACTCCACATCTGTTCATTAGTGGAAAGGAGTGCTTGCCTGGGACCCTGATATCAGGAATGAAAGAGGGGTGATCCTGGCCAAAAAATGGACATTCACTACCAGTTTCCATGTCTTCCTAGCCTTGTACTGAGTTTTCTCTGGCCTAGGGCAGTGTTGCAATAGTTTAATCATAGCTCTTCTGCCTTTATTTGTATTTGAACTTTTGGAGCACCTATACACGAAAGTAATTACAGCTGCTTTTAAAAAGAGACAATGTGGACTTGAAGGCAGTGTGGATTAACACAGCTGGAAAACTGGGAAGGAGCAGTGCCCTTATTGCCCAATGAGAATCCAGCCCAAGATTATTAGCAAATTTTATTCTTACTAAATACCTTAGGTTAAATACAAAAATGTCAGCTGAAAGATCAAAGGCACGTGAAATCCTGACAGTATTTCATATATCTGGCAATTGAAGAAGAGTTCTTCCTAAAATGTGCAGGAAGTGGACTAACCAAAAACTGGAAGAGGTAAAATACCAGAACAATTCACTGGTCTTTCAGCGTGAAGGAGGGAGGGAGTTTTAGCAGAGGTCCCATGCTAAATTTGGAGCAATTAATGGAGTTGCACAGAAATGCCTGCTTGTGGATTATTGATGCTGCCCTAAAGGATGGGACCAGAAAGATCAGACAGGGATATATCAAGGTGATAAACAGACAAACTTACCGAGTTTTTGGGGGCTAACAGCCCAAATATAGGTTTTTCTTTCATTGGCACACACCGTTGCTGTGTTGCCCCCCAACGAAAGGATCTCTGCCTCATAGTCACTTGACTGTGCCAGTATGGCACTGATCTGAGACAAAGAAAGAAGGAGCAAGGTTACAAATGAAGGAGAATGACCTTAAAGTCAGGCTGCTGAGCAAGGGAGGCTGCTGCATTACTCAGTATTTACTGTGTGTTGCACAGCACAGTACCCATACCCTTTGCTGAGGTTCCTCCTTCAAGAGCAAAAAGATCTCTGGGAAACAAGCAAACCACATAGGAAGTAAAAGGGAACTGGATATACCTGGACACACTTGTTGAGGTAGTTGAAGACATTGGCTATTAAATTAAATTTTTCCCCTCGAATGACAGAGTATGGCAGGGTGAGGTCCACAAAGAACGGTTGGAATGCTGTCAGTGAAACAGGTGAGGAGATGCCAAACCCGGCATCACCCTGCACACAGAAAGCGCTGGCTTTCCATTCTGTGATGGTGTCCGGAATGGTGTAAGAGACATCGACCTCTCCTCTGGAACTGAAGAGAATAACAAACACAGAATGAGAAATGATCTTTGGAATTTTTCAAGACAAATTATAGAATAGGCTCTCTGCTTGAGTTAGAACTTCTGTTTTCATCTCACTTTCCAAAAGAAACCTTTCCATATTTAAAAAAAAATTTATAGTGCTTGAAGTAAAGATAAAGGTGCTGGTTAACTACATGTTAAAAAGCACTCAAATACTCAACTTTTTAAATTCAGAAATACCAACTGTTGAAAAACCAGAATGCCCAAACACACAGATTAGAATCAATAAATTTAGATTAATGATCTAGAACAGCATCTGGAGGCATAGTTAAGATGGAAATATTCTCATTGCAGATGCTGTGATAGCCTGAATGAAAAATAAACTGAGTTTTTTGCTGCCAAATTAAAAATTGGATGAAAAATAACAAGTTCCTTCTCTCTCCTTAAAAAAAGTACTTTTATTTCACTCTTAGACCCTATTTATTTCTCTCCACTAGAAAGACAGAGAACAGAACACAGCATGCTTGTCTGCAATGGTCATTGATCAAGATGGGAAAAGTAGATCCATGTCTACAGAGCAAACATATGTTCCATGGTTTCTCCCTGGAATCCATTTTAGCTAAATGAATCAACTCAAAAATCCACACAGGAAGAAAGAAGTGAAGATAAACAAACATACTTACTCAGTGTTAACCAGTTCCCAAATCCAGGTCTCAGGGAAGAATTTTCGAACTGTGCTGACACCACCACCCCCACCAATAATCACTGACTCATCTACAAGTGGGGATATGGTTAAAGGATAATATTAGAGACATCATGTGAGAAGAATCTGAACTTCTGGCAGACATGCTTCACACCACAAATGAACACTAAGTATCCTGTTTGAGCATTAAAAAAATTTTTTTTCCCCATATGATAGGGAAATTGCAACAGACATGGGGATGGGCAAAGAAACAATTTCTTATCTATTCTCTTTTCCCATGGGAAAATACTGGAAAATTAGCAATTTTACAAGACATTTCACTTCATTTCATACTGAAAGGTCTCATCATCCAGCTAGAAAATTGTGTTCCCCATCCTCTACAACTAGATCTCGTTGATTTGTAAATGGGCAACAGTAGCCAGTATTGTGATCAAAGATTATAAATGCTTTACAATGACTTAGAATCCTAGAATCACAGAATCATTGAAAAAAAATCTAGGTTGGGAGCAACCCCTGTAGTTCTCTAGTCCAATCTTCTTGAAGTAGGACTAACTTAAAAGTCAGATCAGGTTGCTTCTTGTGCAGCTCCGTTTTGAAAACCGGCAGTGACAGAAATTCAAAACCTCCTGGAGAATCCTTTCTAGTGTACCACAACTCTCATGAGCAAGAACTTTTTCCGAATGTTAAATAACACTTTCCCTTGTTGAAACTTGGGACTGCTACTTCTGCTCTTTTGCTGAGCAATCTGACTTGATAGAGAGATAATCATAACTCTTGCTGATCTAGAAAGGCTTTGGAGACTATGTGCTGCGTGTGCCACATGCTGTGGGAAGTGTTGACTTTTAAACATTTTATTGAATTATGACTTGATTAAAGGTTCTGACCTGAAAACCCCTGAAAAGCCAATATCAGTTTATGAAAGAAGCAGCACTACAGTATTCCCTGTCTTGTCTATATACAGCTGCACCTAAGTGAGAGAAAATTGATTCTACTGCGAGGACTGCCAGAAGGAGATTACAGGATGCTGATTGGGACACACAGACCTATTCCCCCCAACCCCCCAGTGTACAGGCAACAGTTTTGAAGACCCCATAGACTGAGACTGGAAATACAGAATGAACCTTCTTTTACCTGAGGCCTTGAGATTGGCATTGTAATAATGAGAAGGGTAATCTTCTGTATCTGATCTGTCTTCATTGCACAGAACTGGTTTCCGTAGCACAGAGTTGGTGAACACTTTCAGACCCATATCCTAAATGCAAAAGAACCTATCAAATCACTCAGGGCATTCACTAGCTGCCAGTGCATATCACTGATTATCATTCCTCATTTCTCCCCTCCCTCATCACATTCCATCACATCCCATTCTTTCAGCCCTGAATAGCTCAACTCTACCTCACCAACCTCTGAGTATTTCTTACGGAGCAGTGACACCTTGTGTTCTGCAAAGAGCAGTGATGAGGAATCTGATGTTGGCCTTATGTCTTAGGCCATAGGGTCAGTGGGCAGGGGAGTCAAGTGCATCAGGAGCCAAGTGACCTGCATCACAGACACACATCTTTACAAGAACTGCCTGGAGTCATGAGCCCAGGCCATGGTCCTGCTTAGGAAATGCCTACTGAAGCATGGGCAGCATCTCAGTGATTTTCTAGCAGTGATTTTCAGACCTCCTGAGTAAGTGATGAGGACAAGAAGGCAGAAACTGGGTGATCAGATGCTTTAGGCAGTTTCAGGTATCAGCTGCCTTCTCTCAGCAGTAAGAAAGCACCTCAGAAAGCTGAATGCTAATGTGCCTGAATTCTTCTGGAACCCCTCCCACTTAAAGAGCCTCCCACACAGACCACATACCCTGAAAATCCTGTAGACATCTCCATCACGACTGACATTCACAGGTTCAAAGTACAAGCCATCAGAAAAGATGGTTTTGGATGGGGTACACCCCTGTGGCCTGTCATCTTCCAGGTTGAGTCCATTGTAGTAATAGCCATATAAATCACCCCCACCAAGCTGGTAGTACACCTGGAGGTGAGAATGACTAGTATAAGCACAAGGAAGGTCTCAGGCAGGTGCAAAATCACATATATTCAAAGCTTATGGTGGGCCCTCAGCAACCCTGTAGACTTTGGGCTTGCCTAGTGATGCCTACCTAGAGATGAAAAAGCAATTTGAACTGGACTGGACTGTACCCTCCTCCTTCTGAGCTGCAACGTGGAGTGGACTTGAGCACAAAGCATGGAGATACACCCTTGAGTTAAGCAAAGAAGAGACTGGAGTTTTACAAGACACCAGCTGTCATCTACAGCTTTTGTTCTGGGCCCAAGGCTATCAGAGCCATAAAAATGCAATTTTGACGTCATCACTCCACAGTGAGGAAATATGCTGTCAAAGATTTACATTAGGCATATTCTTGCAATACGTGTTACACTGCCATGCTTCCCAAAAGCAGCGTTGTGCTACCAATTTCTGTCTTTGCAGCATACAATTGCCTTAGACCTTCCTTTAATCACAGATGTCTGTTTCCAAAGGAAAAATAAAAACACAGTCAGCAGCAGAGACGTCACGGGTGGGAAGTGGGTGTTCCTAGCTCAAAAGAACACAGGAGTGGGGATGTGACTTGCGCTCTCGGCAGATAACTCCTGCCCAAGCCGAAGAAGGACGCTCTGAATTGCTCGCAGGGCACAATAGGAGTTGGCCGCGGCGTCCACGTGGAGTCCGACTTTAGAGCCAGGGAGACCCTGCTTCTCAGAGAACTTGAGCTGGACCTGGTAATTAACAAATCCAAGACGGAAATTAGGTGAATCAGATTGGCACATAGACCTAAATCTCACCTTTCACCGGCCCTCGCTCTATTCCCTGTGGGACAAAGCTCCTACCGCTAGATGGCCCTTCTGGATCCCTTTGTAAAAATTCACATAATCCCCTAGCCGCCCTTCTCTCCCCACTCTCCAAAACTGGAGAGTTTTGTCGAGTCTGACCATATGTGCCAATTCCAGGGACAGCTTCTCATGGTCCCAGTCACATCTGCACCTTTTCCATTCCTAAATGCCACCCCCAGTACAGGGCTCTTGATGAGGTCATTTCCTGTCTGTTTTTCAGCAAACCCTTAATAAGAAAGCAAAGGTTTTCACCTTGTTTTTGAAGCATATATCACTGTGTATCCTGGAGCTGTCAGCCACTATCTCCCCACGAGGATGCACAGTGTAGACCAGCAGTCTGGCGCTGGGGGCGAGCTTCTCAGTGACAGTCAGTGTGATGGAGAATGTACCTCTGGAAGCTGTGGAAGTAACATGGATCAGGGAAGGACAAGCCAGCAAAAGAGATTAGACAAACCTCAGCTTTGGCGGAAGAACCACGTATTTATTCATAACCTATTAGCACCTTAAAAACCCAGGAAATTGGATATTGGAAGATTCGTCTCTCAGTGGCTGAGGAACAGCTCCCATCAGCAAGACAACAGACACAAAATGGAGGATGCTGAGACCAGGGTGCTTTGCAGAGAGAGGTCTAAGCTGGGAAGAAGTTGAACATGGAAATCTGAGCAGGATTGTTATGAGAAGAGCACAACGTTGCCTTTGGGTCTCAAAACTAGAAACTCCTACCTAAACCAGAGGAAATAGAGCAATATCCTGAGTTAAAAGAGAGTTCTCTTAACACTAAGAAATACGGATTTTTTCTCTACATGGATGAAAACTACAAGCACATGGACAGGGAATTAAGCTTAAGACCAAAGATGGTAAATATGAAACAAGTCCTGTATATGGAGAGAGGCTTACTTAAGCTACCTCCTGAAGTCTGCAAATAGACCAGGTTCTGCAAGAAAAGTTATTTTTAACAACAAAAGAATGAAGGTCAGGATCACTGGCATTTGTGGGTCTTTGGAGACTTCTGAAAGAGCAATGAATTTCAAGAGTTGACTGCTAAATATCCCTGTCAAATGAGACACCTAGTATTCCAAACTTTAAAAAGTGTTACTATTCTAATTGGTAAAGACTAGGATGTCACACAATAACTTTGAGACCAAAAATACTCCTTGGCATAATAAAATGATGCAATAAAACAGATGAAGGTTGCATTCCATGTGTTTGATCACAACAAAATATCTTTCTATTAACAAGATAAAACTGATTATAATATAGGGGGTTGGCTAGATGCTGCAGCAAAAGAAAATGCTTCCATGAGTAGTAACAGGTCATGGCATTTAGGAACTAGTACCTGATTTAGCCACAGTTCTCTGCTTTCAGCATGTCTTGCAAAACTTACTGTGCTCTGGTGCTCAGAACCATGCTCTGGAATACAAGTAATGATATGGTCTGGAACTTACCACCAGAAATGCTGACTTGCTTCTGGCCACTGAGAGTAATTTTTCCTTGTGTCATCACCTGGGCATAGAAAAATCTCATGAAAGTGGGTCAAAAGCACCTTCTTCCTTCCACCATGAAATCATTGATTTTGAGTATTGTTCTGAGAAGCCTCGAAGGCCATCAGGTTGAGCCATGATCTGTAACCACTGTCTGATTGAGAGATTTCTGCCTTATAGGGTGTTGGGGAGAAGGTGAACAAAAGATATTTTAGGAGTAACAGCACTTACTACATAGTAGAAGTTTGTGTGTGTGGCATTACTGTAGCCCTCTCTGTTCAGGACATAGTGAACGTTGATCGTTCGCTGCTGGCCACAGCTGAGCTCCTCTGTCACTGGCTCAATTTTCAGAAAGCTGGTGGTCCGTGAGTAGAAACGCCGGACAAGGAATGAGGCTTTGGGCTCGTTATCAATCCCCCAGATAAAGTCTGCACATTCTTCTGGTGCCTGTTTGACCTATGAAACAGAAAACCATACATGGGAAACCAACAGTGTGGAAAAAAGAAAATGCATGGCAGGTGAGAGGCAAAGGCATCTTTCCTGTAAAATATTCTGTTGGGAAGCTGATTTTGTGAGGTGGTTTAAGCCACAAAAAAGAACTGGTGTGAAAAATTTGTGCTTCACCAATGCAGAGTGAGCAGCCTTCTGGATACCTCAAAGCATCCAGGTGCCTGTGGCACTTTGCAATAGTGGGGTTATTCCAGTTTCTTTCAGGCTTGGGAACAGTTGCATAAACTGCTGGGACTTACTTTGAGTTAGAATGGCATTGTTCTAAACTACACACTTTTTTGTCAGCTCTTCCATCCCATTCCCATCCCACCAGAACAAAGGCATGACAGTACAAGAAGACCACATGGTGGTAAAAGGCATGAGTTTGTGCCAGCAGAAATGCAGGGAAGCAGTCAGCAGCAGTGAAAGATGCTGGCATGCACCAAGGCTAGATGGGGAAGGCAGTACAGCCTCTGAAGAAGGTCGTCTAACACACAGAAAAAAGAGAAGGAAGATGAATGCAGAAAGAGCTTCCGAGGGGAGGGAAAAGCAGAGAGGGACTGAAGATCGCTACAACCCAAAACCACAGCTGGGATGCAGTCTGCCTCTTCTCAGGTACTGCTGCTTTCTCATGTGAGTTTTACAGTTTGCAGGTATTCCTTCTAAACCCTGTCCCCCATGAAGTATTTATTCATGAATCAGACTGCAGCCTGTGTTTACTTACTGTCAGCTTAAAACTGGGATCAAAGAAGTTGGATGTGTCAATGGAAAAAGCAGCAGTGCCATTTTTGTCGGTAGTATATCTGGCCAGATGATCTCCATTGAGCTCCAGCAGGACAGTGCTGTTGGCAACAGGCTCACCATCCATGTTTGTCACAGTGATCTGAACACAACAAATACCCAAGGGATTCAGAAAAAACCAAAGAACAACAACAAAAAGAGAAAAGCTCTGTTTACTAGAGGATGCTCACTTAAGCAGTGAAGACAATTGCAGGGAGTAAAAATCAAGAATGAAATGTATTGAAGAGGCAAATGTTCCTCAATATTTTGAGGGAGCAGGAGTTATGTGATAGGAAAATTCCCATTAGTGGGAAATTTCCATGAGTGCAGAATAAACTATGTGTCACAAAGGGAGGAGGAATACTCATTGAAGAATATTGATTAACACACCTAAAACAACCAGATGACTTCATGGCCACAGGCAACCTGTGGAGCTCAGTAGCACCTTTCAGCTCCTACGCATCTGTGCACACCCACTGTCTCCACTGCATGTCAGGATGGTGCTGTACAGGTCATCGTCCTTTTTGTGCCTGGCTTTATCCGGTGTGTGTAGGTTGCTAAGAAGTGGGAATGTGCTCCAACATCTATACTGCTTTAAGTAAACATCCCTGGGATTGTGTGATGCAACACAGGGTGAATTCTACCTTTAGTTTAGGCACAACAGTTCCTGAGGTATTTTCTTGAAGAGTCCTCTTCCCCACTCATATGACCTTCCACTTATTCACTTTTCCTCTGACTAGCAGAAAAGAGACCCTGACACTCCCGGTGTAAGACAATTTTCTTTTTTTCTCTAGGAGTATCAAGAGAACTATGCAGTCACTGCTATACAGGATTATCATGGGAAGCTGACAGCACAGTCAGGGGACAGCCATAAATGGGGCAACACGAAGATCATCATGCTGGACCTCAGGGAGTTTGGGTCTAAATGTATCATCTCGTATACCTACCTCACCACGGTAAGGAATTCCCCTCTTGTAATAGGAATCCATATTCCTGAACAGGACTTGGTCATTTTCTTGGTTGACTGAAACATAGTCATAGGCCTTCATCTGGATACCTGTGAGACACACCCAGTACAAAGGAGAGGAAGAGAAATCAGACATGGGCAGAAAGCTGTTCCTTTTGATAAGCTGTACGGAGTAGTGATGCTCTGGAGGGAGAGCTGCACAATGCAAACCATGATGGCTGCTTGTTTGCCGCACAGATGGTGGAAGTTCCATGCATTAGCTTTAACCCGCTGCTCCCAATCTCCACTTTGTGTTACCTGTCCCATTTTCAGTGACGATGCTTTCTATGTTGAGGCTGGCATACATCATGGCATAGCTGCGGTAAAGCTGGAGTTTTTTGATGGAGATGACAGTGTTGAGGCAGCCGTCCTTTCCCAGCTGAAAAAGCAGCACAAAGGGGAAAGCCCATTTTTTTCAAAGTTTGGAAAATTGCTCCTAAATCTGTATCTGTGTCTCTGAAGACCTCCCCACGTACCTTACATTTCTCACTCCCCAGCTCCCATCCCAGATGACTGTTTCAATATCATTTACTCTAGCACCTGGAATATTCTCTCCTTGTCCCGTCCAGTCTTCTCTATGCTCATGCTCCTTCTTAAACCCATCTCACATGATGCCTGTGCTTTGTGACCGCAGCACATTGAGTCTGAGATAGTGAACAAATTAATCATCCATTTTACATTAAATGTCCTCAAAGACTCCCAGTAGAGGTCTGCTGATTAGATTTGGTAAGAATGCAGCCCCAATGTTTTAGAAATTATTACAAATTTACGGTTTCATAGGCTTCCCTGCTTCCTACTGATCCTTTCTGAGGAGAAAATCATAGTCTTTTAGTGAGGTCATTGGTAAAAGTTACGTTCGTGGTCTTTCAGCAGTGCCTGTGAGATAGTGAGAAAGAACTCTGGTGTTCCCTTGGAAATTAATCAGGCCACCAAATACTGTGCTGCATGGAAAGCTGACAGGGAAGAACAGACTTGTTATGTATCATACAGGGAAGAACAGACTTGTTATGTATCGTACCAGTCCGGTGACAGCTTCACAGTTTTTTTTCTGGTTTTGTTCACACAGTGGACTGTAGAAGCGCTGCCGACACACATTGATTTGGGCATTCCCTTGCACTGGCTGGCCGTAAGTGTACCTAGGAGAGGGAGAAACACAAGAACTCAATCATGTGGATTTAACATGAAACCTGCAAAAGTTGCAGAGCAATGCAGACTCTAAATCACTCCAGAGTGCCCAGAGCACAGACAGAAGGGCAGTTGGGAATTACAATCAGTTAGCCCCAGTAGAATTCCCTTCTACTATTTTTAGGCTGTTTCTGCCATCTTGTTAAAAACCCGCTGGTTTATCATTGTCTTGGTGCAATCATTCTTCAAGGTCTGAAGCTGGAAAGTGGTGCTGGAATCAGGATATCATTCCCTGCTGCTTTTTCTCATTAGTACCTTACACAAAGCAGAACATATTGCAGAAGGACCCTGTTCACCCTTTTAGCTCCTGGCACCCTGCACTTTGGCAGCATCACAGCCAGCAATTTTAGTGATAGACTCTCCTTTTCTGTAATAATAAAACACAACAGCTAGCAAGTATGAAATGCTTGATTTGGACACACACAAACACTCCCAGTTTTAATTCTGCTATGTAGCAAGGGAAGAGTTATCCTATTTTATATCATGAAAGTCATAGCTAAAGGAATTGCTCTAAGCCACATTCTGAACCAGCAGCAGGATCTCTGCTTCCCAGCACAGCACGCCATCCAATGCCTATCCCATTTGTTGTGCACAGTGCTGTCTTCTGATACTTACGAAGCACAAACATTCACCCTGACTTCTTCATCAAAGAAAGAAATCGTCTTTGGCCCAGTGGTTGTCACTTCAAATTTTGGCAGCACTGAGAATGTAATGCAAATATGACTGATCAGCAATTGCATGCCATACACAGGTGTGTGTGAGAGAGAGACAGTAAAAAAACAGTTGGCAAAGACATTTTCACCAACAAGGGAGAGGAAATGGATCAAAGAAGAATCTAACTAGGAACTGGCTGTAGTTACAATAGAAAAAATAACCTTCAGTGGTAAGATGAGTAACTTCTTTAAAATTAAATAATAATCATACTAATAAGTATAACAGACACAGCAAAACCCATGATAAATCACTTTAATCTCTGTTCTTAAAGAAAAATGAGTAATGCCAGTGTCTCGAACTAGTTAAGCCCTGGAGAACAAATGTTATTATGCAATCCAGTTGCAGTGAAGGAGAAAGGCAACAGATTAAGCGAAACAATAAAATCAAATAGATCACTGACACTGCCTCTTTTCAACTTATCTTTTATCCCAGGTCACCAGCAATAATGACAACATAGCTGGGAAAGACCTGTTTCTCATGAACCAGTCCACCCAGCTCTTTCCATATCTTTCTCTTCCAGGCATGAAGTGGAGAATTCAGAGGACTAAAACTCTGCACTAGTAGCTCTAATCTGACTTAGGCTGAGCCTCACTGCTAGCACAGGGTAGTTTATGAGCCTTTGCTTACCATATTCCTCCACTCTGAAGGACTGGTACTCTTTTTCACCTGACTTTGTCTCCACAGTGATTTGGTAGGACCCCAGAATAGGCTCTGGGATTAGTGGAAAGGAGAGCTGGGCAATTCCATG
Source organism: Edolisoma coerulescens (assembly GCA_013397115.1). Lineage (NCBI taxonomy): Eukaryota > Metazoa > Chordata > Aves > Passeriformes > Campephagidae > Edolisoma > Edolisoma coerulescens. The sequence continues at coordinate 179,713 of VWZW01005506.1, read as the reverse complement.
CTTGGATGTTACCTCCAGCCACTGGAAGATCTTGTTTTGCTCTGGATCCTGGAAAGTGGAAGAAAGAGATGTAGCAAAACCTTTACCACCCTGTTTCTTGCCTTCTTTCAAGTGCTGTCTCCTGACGTATTGGCTAAATGCGTCACAGGCTGACATGCTCTGACTTTCCATCTCTGCTTGTGGGTTAAACAAACCTAAGTTTATGTTTAACTGGGAATTAGCTACACTGACAGATGGCCTCAGATCATTCAGAAACAGTTCCTGATTGGGACACAGGTTGCATGTCTGTAACTCTTCTAGCATAAATCTTTCTGACTCAACTGCCTCTGTAAAACAGGAGTATTATGCTGGCCTCTCTCAGAAAGTGCTTGGAGAGGTAGTGATGTGAAATGTGGTAGAAGATGATTCATCGTCAGCCCATCCCCATGAGAACATGGCATTTCAGAAAGTGACTACTCTTATGCGCTATGTATGAGAATGAGGCTATTTCACCAGTTGTTTACTGCAGTCCTCCCAAAGTAAGACTGGACAGAACACTCCTGTTTGAACTCTAATGAAAGACAGAGCAGCAACCCCACACTGTTTCTGACTAACTTCTCCAGTTCTGCTGATTTCTTCTCCTCTACTGCTTGATAGTGGATATGGACACTGTTCAACCTCAAATCCTCAAATTGGCTTTAAGTGGTGTGCCCTGGGTGAGTCTCCCTCAGCTGTTGACTCTATGGGGAATGATGAAGCATAGTCTTTCCAAAGGAACTTGTGCTTTAACTTCATGTTGAATGTCTTACCTCAATGATGATTCTGGGATACTGGAGGAGGAGAAAAGGGAGAGAAAAAAAAATTATCAAAATATCAATTAACTGACTGTGGAGGCTGATAAATACTAGGACATAAGGAAATCTGCGAACAGCTTTTTCTGGATAGAGAAGACTGGGCCAAAGAAACAATTTACAACTTATATTTGTAATTAAAGAGATAATTTTAAGAGGATAACCTGTTTGTGAATTTCTCTTTTCTGTGAAAACATCCAGTCTTTTTCTATATATTTGGGACAGGAAAAATGACTACAAAACCTGCATGCTGTGAGAGATTTCCAGAAGTGCTTTCAGAGCTTTTGCTTTCCATAAAGGCAGGGAAAGGAGGGACTGTGAAGCTAAAGAGTAACAGCAGTTGTCAAAAAATATCAGGAGGCCTATCCCAGGCCCTTCTTGTTCAATATCTAAGTGAGAGAGCTGCAGTGAAGAGGTACCTCAAGAGTGTACTTGAAAAGTTTTGGCTATCACTCACCGTCTCCTGAACAGGTCTGAACTGGGTGTCCAAAGTGACCACACGAAACAACACTGAAAAAGACACAGGACAAAAAAGGATTACAGAATCATCAAGGTCGGAAGGGGCCTCCAGGATTGTCTAGTGTAACCATCAACCTGGCATCACCATAATCACCCCCAAACCTTATCCCCAAGTGTCACATGCAGATGTCGCTATCATTTATTTTATTAGCAGTGATAAATAATTTTCTGTACACAGCTTTGCCCAGGGTTTTTGGGAAAACTAGAGAGTGCCCAGAGAACATGAAAGGAATTTATTATCTTAGCCAGTGAAAAAGAAAACCAAGATAAATGTCAGCTGAAATATCTTCAATTATGACCCACTTGGACTAAAGCAACCTCCGTAGTAAATGCAGGTTACTGCCTTCAATCCTTCTTGAAGGACTCCATTCTTTGGAGCATTTCCAAAAAAACCCTGTTTATACAAACCAGTTCAATGAAAAATTCATAAAGAAGGAAGAATTTTTCTTTCTTCTAAGTGTAAACTCTGTGCAGCATTGAAGTATAATTATGCTAAAGAGATAGCTAACTCCACCACAGCTAGTACTGTCATTTAAATACTGTGATGGAATCAGCACTTTGAAATAGATCAGCAGTTAAGGAGAAAGAGTTGTTGACAGGAAATGAGGTGCTTGCTTCATTTTTATATTAATAATAGCTCCAAACTTAACCTATTATTTTCTGTATTTTTAAGGTTGCTTTTTATGTGACTGTCCTCCAGTAAACCTGACAGAACTCAAGGTCCTGTAAATGCAATTAACCCAGTACAAACACATGAACTCTACTATTTCGTTGCAATTTTGTGAATTGGTTCTATTTTCCACTAACTTTGATGATCCCAAACTCAGATGAGATTTTTTTATTCCACAAGAGTAAGTTTCTGTCATCCTAGACCCACCCTTGCACACAATTTCTCACTTCTCTAGCTGACTCAAACTCATCATCCACCTGTTTGCCCTGGTTTGTAGAGGGGTTTGTCCGTCTGGATGAAGACAGCACCATCCACATTCTGAATTGCCACTGATCTTCTCTCAGCTAAGTCGACTGTGGCACCTTTGGCAGAGAAGGAAATGAATGCCACGGGATCAGAAGTAGCAGGAGGAACCTGGGGAGGAACAAAACCCCAGAGGAAAAGTGGTAAATGAGACATGTTGAGGCTCCCTGATGCCCAGAGTTTTTGAGTAAGATACTGTCAGCTGAGTCATAAATAGCTTATGCAAAGTCATGAGAAGCCCCACCTTTGTCAGTGAGATAATTTCTGGGAATTTCTGCTGTGGAAGTCCCATAATCTGTCAGCAGGTAATAAGATTTGAAGCTGTGCTCTGTCCTATGCATTTCTCTGCTTACATGCAGGTTGCCACAGCCATATACCCTTAATTCTGAAATGTTTTCTCCTGCTGCATTCTGGAAGACCTCACCTTGGGACTCTTTGTCTTGTCTTTACAGATCTTGCAGAGTCACAGGAAAGGGAATAAGCATGATCCATCTGAGTTCTCTTGCTTGATACTTAAACAGTCCCCTAAGAAGCACACAACTGCGATGACAATCTAAAGCTTTTTTTTATTCACTGTGTGAATGGAGATGGAAAGTCTTTCTCTAGCTCCCTTCTACCACCCATATGTTTTTTTTTCCTATTTTGTCAGCCTTTCCAACAGTTTATCTTATTTTAAAAAATTTGTCTTCTTTCCCTCACTGACAAGGGGAGTTGCAATCAGAAGTATTTACAGCTACTACACCCTCTTCAGTAGTTTCAAAAGAGGAAATACCTTGAACTCGCTGCACTTGAAGAAGTCATTCTCTGTCACGGGTTCCTCAAAGAGAGTCTTTTGGATGCTGCCATATTCCAGGACAACGCTCATGGACAGAGGCTCGCTGAGGCTGTGTAACTGCACACAAGCAGCCTGTGGGGCGTTGCTCCGCACAACCGACGGGACCAGCAGCACATACTGGCTGTAAGGGGGCAAGGCCAGATCAGAAAGTTCAGCCATGCAGCAAAGCCAGAGCAAACAGGAGAGGAAAAAACCACAGAAGTGCCATATGGGTGTGAAGGAAGACATGATCCAAAGCTTGCTCAAACCAGTGGAAGGATTTCCATTTCTTTCAATGAATTCTAAAATAATATGCTTAGAAAGTACAAATGTCAGCATTTTAATCCCTTGCAGTTCTTTCTGAGCTGAAATACTGGCATCATTCTATGCAGTGTCTTATCCAGCACGATAGTCTCCATTCCAGGTATTTACACAGCTCCAACTACTGAACTAAAGCATAGTTGCATTTGTCCTCTCATGACCTAGGTGTGTACTTAAACCTCTGCAGCCTCCCATAAGAAGAAGTGATATTTAGCTTCTTCTTGGGATCAATGACAAAAATACTAGTTAATGGTTGAAATAGTTTTTAAATTTCTTTTTCTCTGGATATCTCTCATATAAGAACTGACATAAGTCTATCCACTTAATGCACAGGAAATGATCTTGCTTTTCCATTTTGCAGAAAATTCCAGGGAATGCTCAATCTAATCTGCATGCTCAATTCTGTTTCCATGCCTCTGCTTCCATGCTTCTCCCTGTGTGGTTTCCTTTGTTTCTTTCTTCCACTGAGATTTTTTATTAATACTTTGGCTCTCTAAAATTAAGGCAGCCTTCCTCCCCCAGATTCTTCCTCTGAAAAATCTTCTTTCGTATTTGCTATGTTTGTCTAAAATTCTGTTGCTGTCCAGCAGTTTGCTACCCAAACTAGTCTTTCCAAATAATGTATGACAGAATTCATGAGCTGGTTTTGTAGCACAACCTGAGTCACACAAGCTTTTCTTTCTAATCTGATCCTTTCTCTTTTTTTTTTCTCCCACAGCTTTGCCAGCTCATATTACCTTTATTTTTATTTTCGCTTGCCCAGTTCAGGCTGCATGAAATTCAAAGAATTAAAATTAACAGTGTATCAGAGGAAGCTAACCTGTCTTTCACTGTGTTTTCCTTTACAATTTTTGAGAAGTGGGTTTAAGCTCTACCACTCGGGTATTTTTGAAAACTGTGGCTGAAACCTACTGTTTGTATAAAGCCATGGACACTGACAGTACTAATATGAATACTAATTTTACTGGGTTTGCCATTCAGCACGGTCTCTGGTCCCAGCCACTATCTGGCCTCTAGTACCTTCCCATACACCGTGCTCCCTCTGTGCTGCTGATGCATATCAATCCTAATTATTAGTATTACTTTTCAGTCTAGTCCTGAGTCTCCTTCCCACTTTACCCATGCACATCACACTTCAGCTACTCAAGTTCCAGGTTTCTGTCATTCACACTAGATTTCACAGCAGTTTTATGATGGAGAGCTCCATTCCAAACCATCCTTCACTGTCATCTACTTCTAAGTCAAAGAATCTAGGTCTCAAATATCCTGCTCATTATATAGCAGTGTCCTAGAAGAAATAAGCTGGTGGGAAATACAATAAAATATGTTATCATAAAGACACAGAATGTGTGACCACTTACGTTTCAGAAGACACTATGGGAAACCAGTTCAAGGACAGAATACCGAGAAGAATCCTTGACCACATGTCTGTGCATGAAAAAATAGAGACTGATCTCAAGCTGACAGCCTGTCCCTGGTTTTTAAGCTGGCCTGAGATGGTGCTCCTCCTCCACGGCTTCAATCACACTCTAACAAAAGATATCTACATAAAATTTGCATACATTCAATTTCCTCTCTACTGTCTGTTCTCACACTCCTTGGACTCCCAAACAACAGCTGTGGAAAGCTCTCATATTTCACATAGCTTTGTGAGGTATTGCAAGCCAAACCGGTTCCTGCCTATATGATTGTTTCATTGAAGCTTACCTCTTTGATTATCGTGTCATTGGTTGAAGATTCCCTAATGTTTCAACTTGTTAGTATTTGCCACTGCTGAAGTGTTTCCTTATTCTGCAAAGATGTCCTGTAGACACACGTCACACAACAGAAATAACCATAACACAGTGCTACTGCATGTCTGCGTGGCAGCCAGGGCAGGTGAAAATGCAGCATCAATACAAATACAGCTATAGCTGCATTCAGAATGGCACAAAAAGAAACTCATGATGGTAATCTGGATTTCTTACTGCAGACACTGACATTCAGCAAGGAATGATGTTGGTTAGTAGTCTAGAATTTTTTGCCAGTGGACAAGTATATTGCTAGTAAAAGGAATGTGATAGCGTTACTCCATTTGCTGGCTCATCTGTCAGTCTGCTTTTTCCCCCTCATCCCTTCTCCTCCCATTAAATGACTTGTAAGTATGTTGGTGAATTTCAGTAAATCTAGGAAGAAGTTTCAGTATAATTAAGATATAGAATCACAAAATAATTTGGATAGAAAGGAACTTCCTGATATTATGTGGTGGAATCTCTCATTTTAATCAGGGCTAGCTTCAAAGAAGTTGTATTTTGAGTATCTGGAGGAATGGAGAGTCCACATCATCTCTGGACATCTTCTCCCATGCTTAACCATCCATGCTGTGAACACCTTTTTTCCTTAAATCAGAATTTCCCATATTATAGCCTGTGTCCATTTTTTCTTGCCCTTTCACTGTGCACCTCCAGGAAGAATCTGTCTCTTTCTTCTCTATAATCCCACTTTACATTGTGGAAGACTGAAATTATGTCCCCATGTAGACTTCGTTTCTCCAGGCTGAATTAAATAAGACTGTTTCCTTCTGTAGGTTTGTCCCAGTCCCTGATCATCCCAGTGACCTTCCACTGGACTCCTTTCAGTCCATCAAAGCCTTTCTTGTACTGGATTCAGAACTTCATTGTGGTCTCACAACCACTGAATAGAGGGGAAGAATCAGTTTCCTTGATGTGTTGGCTAAACTCTTGGCAATATTACCAAGGAAACAGAATAGTCTACAGTAACTGGGGACTGGATTCACAGTCTTACATAGAAAATGGAAAAAAGAGCCAATCTGAAACAAAATAAGGTAGCCAAACAACAACAGTCTGTAACTGCAACCCCAGGGAAGAAACAGGCAATTTCCTTTCCAATTTGTCTTCTCAACCAAACAGATGGTGAATGGGAAGAGGAAGCTGAGTATACTCCAGGAGTAATTAGGAACATGGAAAAGAGCTGGGGGCACTGAAAAAGGTGTTGAGCAATGCAGAGAGGGCCTGAAGTTCTTCAGCAGTAGAGAGTATGAGGAGGAAATGAGGACTACTATAGTCATGTGGTGTAGAAATTGATGTGTGCCTCTTAAAAGCCAGAGTCTACCAATTTCAGCTTTCATGACAAAATACATTATTTCAACACTGTAGCTAATGATTCAGCCACGCTGGGGTTATTCTTTCCATCAGCATAGCTGATGTTTAAAACTACGTATGTCTAATCAGCTTACCAACTCATCTTTCCTAAAACCTTTCTGATGACCAAGTTGGGACACAAAGGAAACTGCCCTGGATGCTGCTGGAGCTATGGGAGCTGTTATTCCCACTGTGTTACTAGTGAGAAATATTACACAAAGCTTCCCAGAATGACATGACCTTACAGTGACAGTGCTGAGTGGCAGGTGTGTGGTGTGCAAACAGGGCAGTCACACCATGAAGGGAGCTGCTTGCATTAGTTGAAATTATGTCAGAAGGCAGCTAGGAGTGTGTCATAGATATTTGCAGCTTTGAAGTGCCTCAGACCCCATCTCTTACTCTAAACACGTACTAAGTAACAGGCAAAAATAATAAGGGAGGGAGGAGGAAATGGCAAACAACCCCAGGGTCCTGGTGTAAATTGCTCCAGAAATGGACCTTTATTTAAGTGTTTTATTTAAATTTACCTTTAGCAGTAAGGTAAGAGGGCTTTCTTTTTAACAACCAGACATGGAAAAGAAAAAAATTAAGTGTTTGAAAAACCGAAACCCTAGAGGACACTATGTTCAGAACAATTGAAAAGCACATGTTTCTCTGGAAACAAGCTATTGAATTAATTACTTTAGTGAAATTACTGATTCCAGAGCACCTCTTGTATTGTAGCAATGTTGTGATAAGAACATATCAGTACCAATACAGGCATAATTCTTAAGATCCCAGTGCAAGGAGGAAACTATTCTAGGTGTCTTTGGTAGGAGGGGAAAAAGAAGAAATTTTCAGTTGTATTATTAAGAAACTAGGAGCCAGAGAGGATAAGTCTAGAAGCACAAAGATCAGGATTTAACATGGAGAGATGATGAACCTCACACTATGCAGCAGTTACAAGGAAGACACACAGAAAGTTCCTTGATACTGGAATTCTTAAACCAGTCTGTGGACATGCTTTTTATTGGCATAAGGAAAGATGTAACTGGATATCATAGTTTGGCTAGAAATTTGGTGAAATGAGGAACAGTGTCAACTTCAAGACCAAAGCAATGCAAATAGAGATGTATGCTTGGTTTTCAAAGTAGAATCGTGTCACAAGCCTTTTGGACAGCAGAAAATAAACATGTCTTCAACTCACTCAGTCCAGACTTCAGAAAGTTACTTCTTTAGCTCCCTGTTATTCAGGAATTTTATATACACGTACTTCCCCTCCCTCCTTCCACTTTTTCTCTAGATGAGTCAAAGTGATGATTTGAGTTGCATTGAAAATGTGTTTTCCACAAGTTAATTTTCTTTCAAATAAAGTTGAATCTGCCAATCCATTCAGACTAGATGTACCTGCCTTCTTCTTCTCTTTCCTATTGGGCACACATACAGGCCAGGGCAACGTGAAGTTTTTCAACCAAAGCTGAACCCACTCACTTTCTGTGAGAATTTCAGTGTTTAGCATGTACACTGCTCTAACACCAGAGCACTCTGTGAGGCTGTGACTAGTCACATCCAATACCCCAATTAGCTTGTGTAGGTCATGTCAAATATCCCTATACTGTCTCAAAATGCCCAGCATATCTGTATGTACAGAATCTAGGCACTAGATAGAGTCACAAATTAGAAAATAAATCTGTTGAAGAATATCTATCTGGCATGCAGAATGCTGCATAGTCTGAGTGTGGAGCTGAGACATTCAAATTCTTGGTCAATACGGATCTAAGTCATGCCTGTTTTCCTTTTCTTTCCTTCAGAGAAGCAGCAGGAAGTTCAGTAGAAATATGATCAGCTTTTAGCAGTGAAGCCTTGGATTTTCCAGAAGAGTGAGTAATATATAATTACTTGTTTCTGGTCTATGGCTTCACTTTATATTTGCGTAACTCTGCACATCAAGGACTGTAAGTACTTTCTAAGTCATGACTTCACCTGAGATGACGTACAGGCAATGCACCACACCCTACACACTACAATACCTGTTTTATTCCCTGAGTTCTTTACCTGAAAGAGGTGGATATGGGATCAGAGCCCCGGCTTCCATTTGACTTAGGCAAACACTCTCACAACAGTCCCAGGCTGTTTACTAGCCTGATTTTCTCAGGAATTTATATTCGGATATATGCTTTCCCACAACACATTTATCAAATGCACTGTGATGAAACATCTTGTTTTAAAAAGCCAACATATCTCTGAATAGTGCTGTGCATGTCTTAAAGTTTACATACTTTGGATAAATTTGCCCACGCAGCCTTCTATTTTTCCAAGGCATATCCTTCTCCTGCAAGATTTTAGGTTTGCAAGTGGAAGTATTTCTCAGAATGTTTGCTGGCAAGAGGCCAGAGTGTGGCTGGTAGAGTATTCTGTATCATTTCATGTTGAATGGATGGAACATTTTTCTGATATTGCTCATTTTCTGTAGGAATGAAGATCAGGTAATGTTAAACATTATAATACTGTTCTATTGAGAAGAGCAAACCATAAAATATTCACTATCTGAAAGGTCTTTGTTACAGATAGACTGTTAGTAAATTAATGCTAAGCTTTCAACACCATCTTTATTGAACATGTTTTAGTTCTGCTTTTGAAAAATTAAGTATTACAGCCTCATATGTCATGAAACACTTGAAATACCAACCATTTTTCTTTATCTGCAAAGTAATGTAATGTATACAGACATCCTTGAAAAATGCCTGCTTTGTCTAAATTATGAAAATAGAAGGGTGTAAACATAGCAAGGCAGGCTAAGAAAAAGAAAGATTAAAAAGAGCAGCAGAGACAATCAAAACCAGTCATCAGTCTTTCTTCAGAAACAACAGAAATAGAAAGCCTGCTAGAGAATCCACGGGGATGTAATGAGAAGAATAGATAACATCAAGTAAAGTGCAGGAGCAGTGCAAACAATATTGTTACATATTGGTTTAGGTAATCTAATTATTATTAAATATTACTGTATTTAAATGAACAACTTGATATAAAAAATTCATTTATCATAAAACTAAATACCCAACAATCTATGAAGAGGGCAATTTTTATGTAGTAATTGTGTTGCTGACATTCTGAATTAGCTCAAAATCTTGAAAAAAATTACATATTGATGAAACTCTAAGATTTGGTTGTTACAGACCTTTACCTTACGAAACCATGAACATGTATTTTATTTGATCACAAAAGACAAAAATGTGTGACAGTGAGCCTTTTAAAGAGTAAAAAGAATTTTTACATCAGTAGAGAAGCTTTCCTGTCTTCACTGTTTTCCTTGTTCCCTTATTCATATTGTTCTGCTCTTTAGGTCGACATGGGCAGACTCACCGGGCTCTAAAGCACTCAGACAGTAATGGACTTAAAATAAAGAAACTTATTTGAGAGCTTCCTTTTTGAAATGTTGTCATCTCAAATTTTGGATTCTGATACAAAGAAAATGTATCAGTTCACTCCAGATTCAGGTTCTGAATAACCTCCCACTCCTTGTAGTTAAAGGAGCTCATTTGAGTTTTATATCTTTTTGTTTTTTAAAGACAGCAATACAAGACCCCCCGCACTAGTTTACTAAAAACATCCTGTTTCTTATAATCCTCTGGTTTTACCCTTTTGGAAACGTCCAAACTCTACCAGTCAAAGCAATAGTTTGCAATCATAGGAAAGTGAGATAGACGCCCCAAAATTATTGTTGCTTTTACTTCTCTGGACAATATAGTTTTGGGCCCTTCACTTCTAGAAAAACACTGAGGTGCTGAAGCATGCCCAGGGAAGGGCAATGGAGCTGGTGAAGGGTCTTCAGAGTTAAGTCATACGAAGAGCAGCTGAGGGAGCTGGGGGTGTTCAGCCTGGAGCAAAGGAGGCTCATGGGAGACCTCATCACTCTCTACAGCTGCCTGAGAGAAGGTTGTAGCCAGGTGGGGGACAGTCTCTTTTCCCTGGCAACCAGCAATGGGATGAGAGATAACGGCTTGAAGTTGTGCTAGGGGAGATTCAGTTTGGACATCAGGAGGAATTTCTTTGTGGAAAGGGTTGTTAAACATTTGAATGAACTGTCCAGGGAAGTGGTGGAGTCACCGTCCCTGGAGGTGTTCCAGAAACAACTTCACCTGGCACTTTATGCCATGATCCAGTTGACAAGGCAGTGGCCAGTCAGAGGTTGGACTTGATGATGTCAGAAGTGGTTTTCAGCCTTAATGATCCTATGATCCTTGCCAGTAGACAGTTCACAAGATCTGCTCAGGCTGAAGCTGTAGTTGGTCCATGAGCCAGGAAAGATCTGCTCACTCTAGAGCATCAGCTAGAATTGAGTTGGAACAAGAACCTATGGGTAGCTGTTCCCCAGCTGCTAGGTCTAAAGAAACAAAAAGACAAGGGGACTACCCTGTGCAGGTAACCAGGCGTCTTGATCATGAAACTTCAAACTGTAAACACTACAGAGACCAGATCATTAAAATCCTGGACTACAGTGTTGTGTTGCAGCCTTCTGACCCTGGTTCAGACTCCATAAGAGCTAATAAAAATAGCAGTTCCTGAGTGAATACAAGAACGAGTCTAGCTACATAGCTCAGGACTCTCCTGCACAGGTGGGAATGAGGTCCTCCAACCACAGACAAAAGCAGAGCTGGTTTGGAGATGATTCTGCAGTAAAGTCTTTGCCTGGCCTAGTGAACCACTTTAGCAAGGTGTGCAGGAATAGTATCAGCTCAGGATTATAGTCTCGGAATGACTACCCAGTAATTAATGAGCAATCCTGTACAGCTCTTGAAATGTCCCCAGCCATCCTGGGGCTGTCGGGAATCGGGAGTGGTGGCCATGGGTGTAGCAAAAATGCACAGACAAGCAAAGAGAAACTAAATGCACACAGACCTGCCAAGGCAAAAGCTGCTGTTAGGCCTCAATTTCCCTTGGCATCCCCATCCAAAGCCACAAACCCACAGTTCTGTCTCTGCTCTAACACCTAACCATGGCAGTGACCACAGCCGGCAAGAAAAAGGCCAACTGTCAGCTAAGGCTTACACAAAAGAGGTCAGCCCTCAGGGTTATTGCTATTGACAGCCTATTTTTCAGTCCCACCCAAACCAGAGCTCTGTCTTTAACACCTGTCATCGCTATCACCTGAGCCGGTTGAAAGGCTACAAAGTCAAGATGAAGAACCTAAATGCACCATGACACCCTGCAACTCTCCCCAAGTACAGGTTCAAAATTGAAAATATCCTGCGAGTGCTCCCACAGAAAGGTGCCAGAAAGGTCCTACTGGCTTCTGCTTTTTCCCCTGCAGCTTTTCAGCAGCAGCACCAGCACTACAGGCTATATGCTTGCCTAGCCAACTAAGTGTCCAGTCACACTCTGAGTTTAACAGAGATAGAGCTCCAAAACTGAAAATGCATGGTGACTGCTCCAACACAAAAGGTGGCAGAACAAAAAGCCGTTCCTGGCTTTATCCTTCCCCATGTAGCCTTTCAACAGTGCATGCAGACGGGAATATGAACTTGCCTGGTCTGCTAAATGCACCACCACACCAAATAAGCTCAGATACTCAAAATACCTGGTGACGACTCCAAAACAACAGGTGACAGATCAGAAAGGTGTTGCTGGCCTTTACCTTCATGCTGTAGCCTGCTTTTTTCCTGTGCATCCTACAGACCTCAGCACCAACACTGGAGCTATGCACGTCCCTTCCTAATTTAAGTGTGCAATCACATTTTTTCACTGTTTCAAACGGCTCATGGTACTGGGTGAGTTCGCCTGGGATCTTAGCCTGTGCTGGTAGTGCAGTTTACCAACAATTGTAGCAGTTTACAGGCTGCAATAGGAGAGTGAAGGCCAGCAAGAGTTTTCTGTCCTGGCACTTTTGTGTGGGAGCAATCCATGAATGTTTACAGTTTTCAAGCTTAGCTTCTGGCTATTAAAAAAAAACAGGATTGCACATTTAAGTGAGAAGGAGAGCACATAGCCCCACTGTTTCTGGTGTAGTTTACAGCCTGCTGAGGAAAGAAAAAGCATGCAACAGCTTTCTGGCCTGGCACCTTTTCTGTGGGAGGAGACGCTGGACATCTTCAATTTTGGAGCTGGAACCTGACACGAGTAAATAATGTTATGTGCATTTAGGTGGGAAGGAGAGCACATAGGCCCAGTGTTGATGGAGCAGTGGAAGAGTGAAGGTCAGCACTGCGTTCTGCCTGGATGTTTTCTGCGGAAGCAACGCGTTCGGTTCTGGAGCTGCCCTTGGGGTCCGTAAGGGAACATCACGGTGCTTTCAGTTTGTTAGGCGAGTGCCTTGCCCCATCTAGTGGCTATGTCGAGCGGCGCCGAGAGGAAGGTAAAAGCCAGCAGCAGCTTTCCATCGTGCCGCTTTTCGTGGGGCTGCGCTGCAGCCCCTGAACGCAATAGCAGCAGAGGCACCAGTGACAGCGAGAACGCCTGCCAAAGCCAGGGTTTCCATTCCCATTCAAGCAGCCACCATGCCTGCTAGGACAGCACAGGCAGCTGTACTAGACCTTAGAGTGTCTTCCAGTACCTAAAAGGGACTTTCAAGAAGGCTGAAGAGAGACTTTTCACGAGGGCAAATAGTGACGGGACGAGGGGAAATGGTCTTAAGCTGAAGGACGGTAGGTTTAGATTACATTACATTTCTCACATGCCCTAAACCTTCCCACTGAAGCTTTTCAGAAAATTCTGCAAAAATTTGGGATAAGTTCAGAGATTAATAAAATTATTTTGTCTGGTGCTTAAAGTTATTGATAATATTAGTTTCCCCATTTCAGTTCCTGCAGTACATAATCATAGAACCACAACCACAGAATGGTTTGGGTTGGAAGGGACTCGAAAGATGATCTAGTTCCAACCCCTTGCCTTTGGTAGGCATGCCACCCACTAGACCAGGTTGCTCAAACCCCCATCCATCCTGGCCTTAAACACTTCCAGGCATGAAACAGACACAACTTCTCTCAGAGGCACATACTGGTGTCTCACCATCCTCATAGGAAAGAATTTCTTCCTAATATCTAGTCTCAACCTTCCCTCTGTCAGTCTGAAGCTGGTGCCCCTTGTCCTGTCACTCCATGTCCTTGTCAAAAACCCCACTCCAGCTCTCTTGGAGCCTCTTTAGCTACTCAAAGGGTCTCTAAGGTCTCCCTGGAACCTTCTCCAGGCTGAACAACCCCAACTCTCTCAGCCTGTCTCGATAGCAGAGGTGCTCCAGCCCTCTGACCATCTTCATGCCCTCCTCTAGACTCACTCCAGCAGCTCTATGTCCTTCTCATGATGGGGGCACCAGAACTGAACAGTCCAGTTTTATGTGATTCTTAGAGTACAACATCCTCTTGTGCAGTTCAGGCCGAGGTGAGTCCTTCCCAGGATCTATGATGAGTGTTTTGGAGCAACCTCTCTTTTCAAATATCCTGTCCTTTGTGAAGATATTTTTGTACAGATATGAGATTGAACCTATCACAGACTGGTCTGTGCTCCCTGATGGTGCCAAGAACTGGTTTTTGTTTCCTCTCTCTGAGTGCACCTCTGTGTTTCTAACAAATGAGCTATTGTAATTCACACAACTCAGGTTTATTCAGCACACTGTCAGACCTGAGTGCTGTCAGGCTTGTTTATTGTTTTATGTCCTTTCAGGCCTTTTGTAGGAAGGCTCAAAAAGCCTCTCTTTCAGCACATACACCTCTTGTATCAACAAAGCACTGAGTGACACTGTTGTCCTTCCTCTGTGTAATGGCTTGTTAAATAAAACTCATGTCTTGCTCTTGTTTCTGAAGAATTAGTTTTACCTCCATAGATGAAGAAGACCCAGACAAGCTGACACATTTCTATAATACGTTCAACACTAAAATATGTTAGTTTGCATGGCATTTCTCAAATTTGGGTCAACAGAGACTCAAGAAAAAGTGATTTGTGAAGAAAAAGTTTTCGAAATAAGATTTTTTCTGCTAGTCAAGGGTTCACTCTGAGTAAATCCTTCTGAGGAATTTCAGTAATTGCATCAGCTCTGAAAATCTTTTGAATGTTGCTCTTTCTTGAAATAGGCAGTGTTGAGATAAAATAAAGATTTGTTTTTTCAAGGGGTCTACAGGGCCTTTCCTGAGGCTTACAGCAAGATTTGTACAGCTCCTTGGTCTAAAATGAAAACACACTCCTCATCCCCTGCACAAGTCCTCCCATCACTTGCAGTGGTGACCTTTAAAAAGTGGGTTTGAAGAAGGACAGTTCAGAGGTTTGGCAGCACATCTCTGCTGACCTTTACCAAAATGCTTCTTGCTGTTGAGCTGTCATCACCGTGCATGTTCCTCCTCTCAGTGTGCCTCAGCTGTGCTGGGAGATGCTCGTGCTTGAATCTCTTCTCCACTGCTCGTGTCAAAGTGGAGTTGTGCTCTTGCAAATTACAAATGTGCACAAGCCAAGTACCAGAGCTCAGCTGACAAGCTGTAACTTCTTGACCACCCACTTGAATATATATAACTGTTTGCCTAAGGGCTTTCATTTAGGTTTTGATCCCCTATGCTAATCATAGTATTCATGCACTTATTTAACTTTGTGTACACAAGTGTCTGATGTCAATTAGCCCACTCTGATAAATGAAGTGTAAGAACATACGTAAATGTTTGCAGGAAGAAAGTTTAGATCCTGCTTGTATCTTTCATATCTCTAAAGGAAAATAATCTACTGCCTCGTAAATCAGTCTCAATGAAAAACTTGTCATATCATTTTGCTATTGTGCAACAATATTGCTGCTGCTGTGGCAGGAGGACACAGTCTGAGGGCTTGAGCAAGTCAGTCCTAAGTAGAATTCATTCCACAACATTTAAAACTGGGTCAAAAATGTCCAGAGTGAGGAAAAAGTATCCAAAGTTCAGACATTGGGGAAAACTTTTGTGACATGCAAATTAAAACTTACCAATGCCAGAATTTTACCACTGCATTTGGTTTTGAGCTTGCTAGAAAAATATATGCCAAGTTGCCAACATGTAGTGTAGAGATAATATCTCATCAAACTTAGAAATGAGGTGGAATAAGGGTTATATTTCTTCTTGAACTGTGTTGAAGTGTTCTTCCTAGCAACATCTGGGATTTGTAACCCAAGAGGTACCATGCACCTGAAACTGTGGTCACTCATTTTCTGGTGAGACAGATCTGTTCCATCCCTGCTCCTTTTGCAGAGGCCCATTTAGCATAATGTTGTGAAGGACAGAGAGAGAAGTAGTTTGCTGTATTAATCTCTGATTTGGCATTTTGGCGAATGGATCAGGGTTACGATTCCTTTTCCACACACAGAGGAAGAAATCTCTGCCTTCTCTAAAGACTAATTCTATAAATTGCTTTGACTTTTATGTGCTGCACTCATTTATCCACTCAAATTCATTGTAATGATATGGTAGAAGGTGATCTTCAACCGATTTTTAAGTTCATGCTGCCTTGAAATTCAAATAAAATTGCTTTCATCCCACTAGTTTATTAACTACTGTCTGTCAAAGCCAGACCATAACTATTCTCACTGCTATGAATTTTCATTTTGACGGAGGGCATACATGGAATTTCTCTCCTGGTGCAGCTTGAAGAAGTCCAGTGATTTAGAGTCACATAAGATTCTGGAGAATGTGTAATCTTCAGCTCTACATTATCATCCTGTCCTCAAACCTTCCACCTACTCAGTGCTAATCATCTTCTTGCTTAAGCATCTGGTCTCTAGACAACCAGAAATTGTACTGAAATATAAACTGTGAGGTTGATCTTCAACCTCTCACATTATCATTCAATAACAGATATCAGAGAGACTTTACTTTGAATAAATATTGTATGCATTGCAATGGCTTTGGAAATCTTTTTCCTTTGCTAGAAAGTAGGAGATACCCAGCTGCAATATCAAAACTGTAAATATTTGAGACTAAATTGCACAAGATGTGCTTTCTATTTGAACCGTAACGGTGGGATTTGCCAGATTAAATATAAACATATGTGATGGTGATGTTTGTGTCTGAGCTCACTTTTTTGCTATTGGAGAGAAAGAGGCTCTTTTAGAGACTGATTGTAGAGGAATCTGATCCAGCAGTTGATCTTTATTCCATGCAATATTACAGAGATACAGGCTGGGAAGATCTGGAAGAGGTTACCTGAGCCCCCATTCAGTCTCCTAGAGTGAATCAAGCACTCCTGGACCTTCCCTTGCAAAAGTTTGTCCGAGCTGTTACTAATAAAAGGGAAAGACCAGGTGCTGTGTTGACTTCAGTAGAAAAGGCATGCACAGATGGCTTAATCCCTCAGAAACTGGTGATTGTTTGTATCTGACACTTCATTTCAGCTTCTGAAAAGTTATGTACCTGTTTTGAGTTGTTCTACTATTGGCCATGGCTAGAGAAAAGAACCTTTGAAGAACATCCTTTCTGCCCCAAAATATGTAAAATAATTTCTTGGTGATGTGACTCCTCTGGAGGTACCTCTGTCTCTCTGTTGGTTATAGACCAACACCTCAAATTATCTGCCCAGGTTTAAGCATGATGGAGTGAGATGGGATTAATCTGACCATTATCAGGCCAGAACTCAGGGCCCATATCTGAAAAAATATTTTCATGAGATGACACTGAAAATGATCAGATTCCAGACTTAATTGGTGACAGGTTAAAAAAAAAAGAAATAAAAAGAAAGTAGCCTCTACCAAAATAAAGACTTAAAACATGTTTCTGAACAATGTGAGCCCATGTACTTTAGGTGGAAGAGATCATCTATACATAAGAAAAATACCTGCCAGTGACAAGCTAAGATCAGATCTCCTTGAATGGTTAATTTGATTCAAAAGTGACATAAAAATTCTTGCAAGGTAGAGACCAAGTGGGAAGAGCTAAATGACCAGAAGATCATCAGTCTTCTCTTCCACCTGCTATTATTATTTTTCCATCAGAGCCTGATGGATAAAGTGCATCTTAAAAATTCAGCACTCCACTCTGATGGCAATAAGGAAGAGTTTTTCTGTCATTTGCAGTGTACACCAGGATATTATCTTGACTCTCAGGATTGTAAATGCTGCTGCTGTCATATCACAGCTTTAATGGGCACTTAAAGGGACTGCTTGGGTAAGCTGAATTCTGTGTTTGAAAGGCCCTTCTGAGTCCTGGTTATGTTACGAACTATGCAAAGTGCATAACAAAGTAAATATTGTGGAAAGTAATAAGAGGATAATCATTGTGTAAATAAGGGAATTGCTTATGTGTCTAAAACAGGATTTCAGATGACTGATTGTTAAGCATTACATTATTATGCAGTTTCTATATATCATTAACAGTCTCTCTCTGTAATCTGCATATTTTTCTTATATAAGATTCCTTTGATGATAGTCCATTTTATTATGCTTGGTGATTTTTCTAATTACCAGAGTCAGTGCATCATTATTTTTGCTGTTATTATACTCATTAATAATCTGTGAAGATTTTTTCCTCTTGGATGGTTTTCCCAGCACAACACAACACATTGCTTTAATGGGAAGTACTATTTTGAGAACGAAACTAATTTTCCCAATAACTGTTTCCTGATCATTTCCCATTTTCTGTTGAAGCCCAGACACAAGTTTGTAATCTGTGTTTGTGTCAGAATGCTGTCTACATGTTCTGGAAATTCTGAGACCGAACACATTCTCCAATAGCAGTGGTGTAATGATTTATACTGGATCCTTTTAAGACTGACTCTTGGTGCTTTTCATGTACTCAACCAGTTGTACTTGAGCTTAGGTGATTCCCAGATCTTCTTGAAATCTCAAGCAATGCTTTAGAAGTAAATGAGATATTTCAAGAGTAAAATGGCTCACCTTGAGACTGGAATACCAAAACTAGAATGCAATAAATCTGAATTCATTCAGGAAAATATCTGCTAGGAGTCAAAACTGAGAAGAAACACTCCCAAGCACAGACAATAAGAGAAAAGAGAAGAGATTATAAGGAACAATGAGTATGGGTTTTACATTGTTTATAAGAAAACAAGTCCAAATACAATGTTTTGGATATCTCCTTTGTGAAAGAAGCACAAACCAAGTTTGGAAGCACAGATCCACTCTCAGTTCAGTCTGTGAAATATGGATCAAAGTTATCTGCACCATGGAGGCATCAGTCAGCTCTACTCTGCTTATGTTTCTTGGAGGCATCTGCTTTGTATCTCATTGGGACAACTGCAAAATTGTTTTCTGCTATAAATTTTGAGTGACTTTTTTTTTTCCCCAAAAATGAAAGACATAAGTGGCATTTTACTAGCAAACCAATACTTCCTGGGTCTAGCTAAGGCTGTGTGTGCTACTCTGGAGGGTGGCTGCCTCTGTCTAGAATAGAGCTGGTGGAGCTTTGGTTGACAAAGATTAATCCCACCATATATATTGCTGGTTCAATTACCCAACTAGAAACTAAGCAGATAAGTTATATCAGCTTGAAATGAAATTTTTAAGCCATTTTTTGTTGAGGTAGACAAATAAAACAGTTGGGTTGAACTGTACAATTTGATCTATTTAGATCAGAAATCAGCAGAAACCAAGGCAAGGATTATGTGCCATTCATGAAATGGAAGATTAGGAACAGCTCAATATCAATCCCAGGGAAAAAGAATATCCCTGGAATAGAGAACAGTGATTCAAATGCCTCCAAGTCACTTCTAGAGAAGGGAGCCCCACTCCAAAGTTTTGGATGTGTCCTCAGTGCTAACTGCCATTCACTGTGCTGAGCTGGATGGAGGACACAGGCAGCATCACAATCTCTTCTCCATCAGGTGACCATGGTTAAGAGGTTCATGGGTTAAGTGCCTCTGGAATGCAAGTACAGCTCCAAGGTTTAAATATTATTTGGGACACAGAAACCTGTTTTTCCTTCATAAGCCTCCTTCAAAGAGCTCCTCCTCAGGATCATCCTTCTTCTTCCCCTTGTGTGCAGAGCAGTTTGGGTTCATGCTTGGAGATGAGAGATGGGCATCCAGATGCTGTGTCTGCCTTCCCATGCCCTTCTTTGGCATGAGATCTGGATCCCTGGACTGGGCTGCCCCATGACAGCGCCTCCATCAGTAGCATCTGGAAAGCTTTCACATGAGTCGTCACCAGTCATCAGTGATATCAGCAGCTTCATGCTGGTTTCCTACGGTTATTCATGCAAATTTTCGTGTTGAAATTTGGCAGGACATGCAGCCCAGGCGCAGCCATGATTTCAAGGCAACCTGATGTGGATTTTTAGAAAAAAATGAATAAGGTCTCTTCAGTCTCATTAGAGCCATGTGTCTGTGCAGTGAGGCTTCTCAAGTCCACAAACGATGTGATCAAAACTCCATTCTGCTTCCTCTTGTCCCAGCTGAGTGGGATAATGCACAGTGACCTTTCCCTTAGTTTTGCTGAATGACACATATGTCACAGAAACCACAAAAGTGGTTCTGGGATCATGTTGGCACATTGGGCTAAGTCAGTAGAACTGAGGACTGAGGCTGTTATTTCTCCTCATCTCCATGGCAGCCTCTCACAAACTGATGTTTCACCCATATGCAAATGCTTAACAAAGAGCATATGCAATTCAGTGGCATAGGATGTTACGATAAAAAATGTAAAAATACAATAACCATGGCTGTTCCACTGGAAACTACACTCCGCAGTTGGAGTTCAGGCTGAAAAGCTTTTAAAATATTTTGAAACTTTCATTTTCTGTCTCAGGTGAAATGGGCTAAAAACATCTGCCTGTTTCCCCTGGTTCCCATAACAGTTTGTCAACACACTGGAGGGAAGGGATGTCATCCAAAGGGACCTGGTCAGACTGAAGAGGTGGACCTTTGTGAACCTTGTGAAGTTCAACGAGGCCAAGTGCAGGACCTGGACTGGGTGGGGGCAATTCCATGGCACAAACACAAGCTAGGTGGAGAATGGATTGAGAGCAGCCCTGAGGAGAAGGGCTTGGTGGCACTGATGAACAAGAAGCATGACATGAGCCAGCAATATGCATTCACAGCCCAGAAAGCCAAGCACATCCTGGTCTGCATCCAACGCAGCCTGGCCAGCAAGGCAAGGGAGGGGATTCTGCCTCTCTACTCTGCCCTCATGAGACCCCACCTGGAGAGCTGCATCCACCTCTGGGCTTCCCAGCACAAGGATGTGGACATGCTGAAGCAAGTCCAGAGGAGGCCACAAAGACATCCAGAGGGCTGGAGCACCTTTGCTACAAAGACAGGCTCAGAAAGCTGGAGTTGTTCAGCCTGGACAAGGGGAGCCGCTGGGGAGACTTTAGAGCTCTTTCCAGTGCCTAAAGGGGCTGCAAGAGAGCTGAAGAGGGGCTTTTGAGAAAGGCATGGAGTGACAGGACAAGGGGCAGTGGCTTCATATTGAAAGAGAGAAGGTTTAGATTAGAAATTGGGAAGAAACTCTTTCCTGTGAAGGTGGCGAGGGACTGGCACATGTCTCTCAGAGAAGCTGTGTCTGGTCCATCTCTGGAAGTGTTTAAGGACAGGCTGGATGGGGCTTTGAACAACCTGGTCTAGTGGAAGGTGTTGCAACTAGATTGTCTTTAAGGTCTCTTTCAACCCAAAACCTTCTATGATGTATTTTTGTGCCTTATCAACATGAGTGCCTTCAGAGATCTTAAGTAAGTACTGTGTATGTACAAGCACTGTTCTTCCCCCTTCTGCAGCAATAGCATTCTATTGTTGAACTACAAATTGGTTTTAATTTGTAGTTCCCTTTGAGCTCCTTTAGCTTCCTCAATGGGTTCTCAAATTTCCTGTCTGCCTTGGCAGTGATGCCCTGGCTGGACTCTTGCCACCCTCTGCCAACCAAAACCCTACATGGCCCCTTTTTGGTTATGCCATCAGTTAACCTTATCATGAAAAGCAACCTCTCCAACAAGCAGAACCTTTCAAACTTGGAATGTCAGGTAACTGCTAGTTGTACGTATTGGTTAGTCTTTAGGGTATTTATTTCTCTGATGTTAATTCTAGGTTGCTGTTTATTTTTACTGGCCTGGCTAAAGCTGCAGTTTTCAGAAAATGAGGGTCTGAAAACAGTACAAGCGTGCAAACAATACAGGGAAATGAGAAATTGGCTGTGACTCACAGCTTCTACATTCAGTTTCCACCTACACTGCTACACTCAATTAACTCCTCCAAAGCTCAGTTTCAATACTCTACAAGAGCCCAGTAGTGACACAGGAGTGTGATGGTTTGGGCAACCTTAAAAGAAAGGGGCTTAGATATTCAGGCACTGATAATTAATTTAAATACTGTAAATAAAGGAAAAATGTTGATTAACTGTTGATTTCTATTCTTACCTAGTGATGAGAGCTGCTTGCTCTTCTCCAGACCTCTGCCCTCCCAGCAATACAATTCATGTGAACTGTGATTCAAGCCAGAATTTATGGGAAAAATTAACAGAGATCCTGGTATCTCTGCCATGAGAGCCACCTGAACAGGGAGCGAGGACACAGGAGAAGGGAAGCTATGCCAGAAGGATGTTCAGTTTGCCTTGCAATCACTACCAATAAATGGATAGAGAAAAAAATGGTGACAACAGAAAAAAGAATAAACAAAATGTCCTGTGCCCTATGTCCACATGCACCCCAGTCTGCACTACCTGGAGCTTTTCAAGTGGAGGCTGAAGACCTAAAACTATCCCAGGAAAAGAGAGTCTCCTACCTTACATGATCTTTGGCTGCACTCCAGCCAATTTCTCATGCCCATTTGGGCATTTTCCAAGCCACCCCAATGGGGACAATCCTCCCACTGTGAGAAAAATGTAACATTTGGCTTGTTAAATTGACAATCACTTCTGCAGCTGATAATCAGGGAACTACTTATCTGTTAATCATCCCAGTCAGGAGCAGGCAGCCAAAGATTCTGCATGAGTTACATTGCTGAATCAGCCAAAAATCCACTCCTCTGGGCTGCTCCATGGCCCCTTTTCACCCCTCCCAGCCTATCTTCCCTCTCCAGTACACAGAGAGGAAAGGGCTGTGGTCTGCTCCCAGGGTCTGCTTAAGCGTGTCCCATCTACCTCTGTGCTTTGCTGGAGTTTAACCACAATGTTGCAGAGACAACAAAATCCTGGTGGGGCCTGGGTCACTCTTCCTCGCTGGGAAGGAATGGACTGCACCTAACACAGTCCTTAGACTGCAAAACTAGTTCCAACCTTACTTCCTTCTTCATCCCCAGGCACCAAATATAGCTCTTCTCTGGAGCATTGCTATCCTGCAAGTGCCACAGCTTTCTCCAGAACCTTAAAGCAAAACGAGACTGCTTGTGTTGACTAATCATGGGTGATATATAGCAAGCCCTTACTCCTCTGATCCCAGCTGCCCATCAGTCCAGCTATCCTGGGTTTGTGATGTTAGCAGCAATCTTTGGACCATTTTGCAAGCCACATGCTGTGAGATGTGCTAGCACGCTGTGCTGCCCTTTCTGGGACAGATTCCTTTCAGTGGGTAAGAGCAGCACTGGTCATTAGAGCAGTCTGTCTGGCTACTGTCATCGCTGCCAGCCCAAGGGGAGCAACGGGCTGGATAGCTAATTCCTAATTTAATGGAGTGGAGTGCTGTAGGAGAGCTTCATCACCTCCTGGCTCTTCAGCCTTTGACTTCACTTTGTGGTTCTCAGTGTAGAGACACAGTAGGGCAAGAGCTGACCCTGTCTGGGGCTGTACCTATGAAAGCTCCTTGGTGGAAGCTGTGAGCTCAGGCACATGAAGCCATGCAGATCCCAAACAGAGCTGGCGTGAGGCCGACCAGCTCAGTGCCAGGGTGGAGCTAATACACAGCTCTCTGCACCCATCCATGCAGAGTATCCTCCAAAGGGAGCTGCTGGCAAGGGTTGTCCAATGCCTTTTCCCAGAAGCATTTTCCCCAGCACAGGATTTGTCTGGAGCGACCCTCCCCAAGGGGCTGTTTCCTCAATGGAGGAATGTACTCTTAGCCTGATAAAATGTTGAGTTATAAAGACATGATTTATGACACATTTTGCTTCATGAAAGGAAAACAGTAGCACCACATAGGTGGGGTCTGGGGGGAGCATGATTTATTCCCTACAACTGTATCCAAAAGCATCCCTGAGAGGCAGCAAGTCTGCTGATAAGCCCCCTGGGTATGTTTTCACTGCTCCATCCCTCTCTCCTTCCCTCCACGGCAATGGGGAGCTGCTCTTCAGTGTTATATAGGTATTGCTAAACAATGGAAAGGTGCTTTTCTCTCACAGCATCCTAGGGTCCAGCTGTCTTCTGGCAGCCATATGTGCTTTCCCAACCTAAGGGAGAGAGAAAGGCAAACAACCATCTGGACAGTGGAATGATATGGGGAAGCCTCATTCTGCTGAGCTCTGGACAAGTAGCAGATTGTTGGTCTGGTTGCTAAACTGGAAGCCTCAAGTTTAGCTTCTACTCCAGGAGATCTGGAGAGATGGGGAATAGCTGTTAAAAGGAAACTCAGTAAAAGTGCGTTGAGATTGGTGCAGGGCCCCTGCCTTGTGCACAACTTGGCCAAAGCAAAATGGATTTCGTTGCAAATATACTGTGTGAGCTACTGATGCACACTGCAGGGTGAGAACTGTGTGCAAGCTGATATTTACTGTACATGGATGCTCCAAATTGAGTCACCTTGTGCAGTTTCTCTGTGTCCTTGGAAACACTTATTCAGGTCCTCCCCATTTGTGAGAGGAACCAGGTTATGCTCCTCTCCAACCATTTTTGGTTGAGTTTGACTGGAAGCTTTTCAGACATGTTTTGATACACAGGACAGTCCTGATTCCTGCAGTCAGTGGGACTGTAATGTGGACAGGTTCTCACCTCAAGAATGCAAAAAAATTATTCTTCTTTCTCTACCTGGGTTCAAAGGGTGCACTGATTTATAAGTGAATTTTACGTAGGTTCTGATGAAAAATCTGGCTTAAAAGGAACTTCACAGGTCTATAAGTTACCATTGCTGCTTTGAAGTCCTTTACATATGCTACAAATAACACACTCCATGGCACGTTGGATGAAAGAGTGCTTTCAGCTACGCTTGGTGGTCCAGACCCCTACATTGTAGAAATCAACAGATTCAGGAGAACATATTATAAAAGGGGAAAAAAACTCCCATGAAGATTTGACCTTCTACCTTTTTAGTAGGACTATGGTGGAGTTTTTGTGCCTACACTATGAACAGTCAAGACTAGACACCATTTTCCCTTGGTCAGAAGTATTTGAGAACAGCTACATTTTTGACACAGTGCCAGCCTGCAATTCCTGTTTGCCTGCACCCTTTGCAGCACAGACTTGATTGGTACTATAATATTTTGAGACATTGAAAAGACTGTTCCAATTAGAGTAGATTTGTTTCTAGTCAATAATATTATTTCTAAAAATTTAAATGTTCTAGAAACAATAAACAAGGAAGAGAGGCGTCACTTCTTGATGAAATATGGGTGCATGAATTCCCCTGACCTAATTTCTGGTACACTCAAATATGATACAGTTCAAAAGTTCAGCTTGGGTTTAAATTTTGTTGAGTTTATGTTCTGTTTGAGACAGATGGCCTGAAACAGATGGGAGGAGTCCAGTGAAGAACAGAGGGAGAGGAGGTCAGTGGTCAGGATGGAGTATACAGAACAGCTGGGGAAGAAAAAGCAAGAAATGCTTTAAAAGAATGAATATTTTATACAAAGCCTCAATTTTGATGAGGTTTTCACCTTGGTATCACCAGGTTTCACCTCGTTTGTCCTCTGAGCACAGTTCAAAAAGTTGCTGGATACATGGAACCTGATGAGCATCACCTGATGTCATCAGCTGTCCCATGCATGTTGTTGGTAAAACAAAAAGTGAGCACCAATGGCAGCAGTGCCTTCACTGGGGTGGCTGAAGCTGTCCTGCCAAAGGGTTTCCCCCAGTCAGGAACCTGGATATGTTGGTTTAATTGTTCTGGGACAATTTTCATTCATGAAACAAGAAAGATTCAGGCACTCAGGCTGGCATGAAAACCATCCAAGATAATTAGAGTTGTCTTAGAAGTCCTGAATAATTTACATTTCAACATCTCTAAGTCCAAACTGATGGGAAAGCATCCACTCCTTTCCCCATGCAAAAAGCCTCTTCCAGGAGGCAAACTCTGCTGGGTTCCCCAGGTTCAGGATTGATCCCAACATCCACTTACATCTGTGCCCCCAGTGAGACTTTAAAACTCCACCCAACTATTGACTTCCATTTTCTGTGTGTTTCTTCCTTCTTCCCCTCTGATTCAGAATTTCCCTTTCTGTTTATATACTTTAATTCTCTCCCTTCCTCTGTGAACCAGCTCTCACAACCTTTATGTAAAGGTCCCATTTTTCACACCTTCCCAGTTGCTCCTGGATCCTCTCTGAACTCTCTCACAGTGTCTGGCTGGAAAATTTTGCCAGGATTTTTAATCTTATTCTTGAGACCATGGTTCCTGAGGAGCAGACCTGGGAGCTCTGCAAAATAAGACAATGCAAGGCAGATAGGAGCAGCTGCCACAGAGTTGTGTCCTAACAAATTATCCCTAGTCAGGATGTTAATGATACTGCAGATAGTCTTAGCCTTTCCCATTTGTCAAGTAAAACATGAAAATGTTTTAAACTGCTTCACAAGCAAGGAGAGGTGTAGAGCTGTGAGGTCTTGGCTGGTGAACAGATTGTAACTTGACCTCATTCATTTACAGCTGAGACATCTTCAAAAACTGCACTGGTTTAACCAGAAAAATAATTTTCATGACTTCCCAATGCACATAGCCTGTTGTGGATTTATTTCCAACTTGTGGGATGTCTGAAACAGTGCAGTGGAAGAGCAAGAGAGGTTTAGATGTTTATATAGGAAACTGAACTATGTGATAGGCATGTCTTTTAGGCTTTATTAATTGAATAAAGCCTTTTTTATTATTATTGGAGAAGGAAAGATAAGAAGATCTGCTCATTTTATTTAATCCAAATAAAGCAAGATCTTTCTTTGAGATAAGACTTTATTCCCATAACAACTATTGCACAAGACCAAAATCGCAACGAGCAAGTTGTGGAGGAGGAAGTGGTAAGAAAAAAACACCTTTTGGTCCACGAGATGCCGAAAGCATTGCTCCACAGGCAGCAGTCAGGGATTTGTTTAAATGTGCGTCAGTTGGGCACTCTGCTAGGAAACATCTGAGAATGCTTTGTGTGGGCGAATCCAGAGGCCTACTGAAAAGCAGCTGGAAGTACATGATGCAAACCAAATGAAGTGACACATTCTCTGGTACACAAACATGTGATGTCATTGCACTTTTATTGCACTTACTGGGAAGCCTCCTGGTGAGCAGTCGAAGGAAGCAGGAGGCTGGAAAAGCAAACAAAGAGGACAATGTGACATTGGGTGTGCACAGGCAGAGAGCTGTGCAAAATCTCCTTCGATGAAAGTTTATCCCAATTTCTAGTTTTGGTTACTTTTTAAGAGAGTAAGCTGACATTAGACTTCAGAGATCTGGTCTAGCATATCAACCAGCTAAGGCAAAGCACTTGGAGCTTCTGTTTTTCGAACTAATTCTGACTTCTTGTCCAACAGTGAGCTTGACTGGATACCCACAAACTGGTGTTCAGTTGCCTTTCAGATACTCTGGGATATGCTGATGTCATACTCCTTCATGGTGGCACCTTCATTTTATCCTTCCTCAGTGACTTAAACACCTCAAAACCTGGGCTAGGGAGGGAGACAGAACTGACCATTGGTGGTTCAAATCCATCGACCTCCCACATGAAACACCGTGACTGGAAGTTGTGGTGACTTCTCTTTCCCTTCTCTCACACAGCCTCGTGCTCAGAGCACCATGCAGAGCATGGCACACCGTGGCTCAGTGTTCCCTGCAGGAAGGGAATTGCTTTAAGTAGTACATCAAGAAATAGGGGAGGATGGTACTTCCCAACAGTCTTGCTCAGGCTCTTCCCCTCTGCTTCTGCAGTCCCAGTGGACAATTTGTTGTGTTCAGTTCTCCAGAGATTACTTAAATGTCCTTTGAGGAGCATAACATCCTATAAATGGAGACAAAAATGAGGATGAATTGATAGGATCCAGATAGCGTTCCCCAAGGACTGCCAAGGAAGGCACCACTTGAGGAACCGAAAATACCCATCAGGGTAGGGAAGAGAATTGGTTTAGTCATCTAGGCATGGAGTTATCATGGCAGGTCTGTTTCCAGCTGCACTTTGTACAGAGCTTTCTCCAGCAGTGACGCTTTGGCAACGTTTACCAGCTTAGGAGATGTGGTACAGGGATTCTCAACATGACAGCCCTGTTGGGGTTTGCACAGATATAAATGGGTTTGTGTTCTTTGTGGCATATCTGAATGTGCCAATGAACAGACTGTGAAATTCATGGGTAATTCCAACATTAAACACTGTCCTCTGCAGACTTTTGGCACCAGATGGAAGAATCAGCAACTGTAGAAGGACAGTAAAGATTATATTCTAGACTTAAAATATCTAGAGAGGCAATTAAAGCACCTGGAACCTCACCTAACTGGGAATCATTCCCTCCAAACAGGAAAGGAGCTCTAATAAGGTGTGTTTGGTCCAGTTCAGGAATGCAATGACTTGCCTGATGTCTATGGTGAAACACAAGGGGCAGATTAGAGGAAACATATGGTCTTGAATCACATATGTAAGGCAAGAAACATATGCTAAAGTCTGTTACAAGGAGCTTTTTACAAGAGTAAATAACAATTAATGAAGCTGGAGGTTTGAAATTCCTCAATCTACTACTCTTGCCAGAATTTTTTGTAACAACATTTTAAAGTGAAAGGCAGTGGAGTCATAAAACTTGTAAAGATTTTAAAAAGCATGAATTACAATATCAGTACTCGTGATGGAAAGAAGTTTTACAATAAAAGACATTTTTAAACTAAAATCTTAACTGATGGGTTTCTCCTGGAATTTCATAAGTTTACTACCATTATTTTATTTTATGCTCTTCCTGTGTCCCAGCACTAATTGAAGTGTAAAAATATGAAAACATTTACATAGTTTCAAGAACCTAATATATTTATTTACTTTGTTTTGTTTTATTTTGCTTTGTTTTGTTTTAGTGATAGCTGGGAGGGATGTTATTTAGGGTTAGCTGATTGAGACATTTCCTCATCTACTCATGAACAAAGATAGTAAAAGCAAACAATGCTGCAATGATTACTTTATTTTATTATATGAGAATGTGCTTGCTGCAGTAGGAATATCTGAATTTAAACTGAGGCTCTGGCCTTACATTTCCCAACCTCACATTTTTCAGAATTTTCATGGAAAATTTTTAAAATATTAATTTTAATTTTGAGCTACAAAAAAAATGAAAACAAACAAACAAACAAAAAAGAAAGATGATGTGAACTCAGACTTCAACAATTTGACCAGCTCTGCCCACATGTGACATCATCAACCACTTTTGCCATCTCTGGACACTTCTGCAGTCAAACTCCTTACACTGCATCAGTACATGGAGCAGATACTGCTTGCAGGCTCTGTTGCTCCAAAGTTTCTCTGCTACTCTGTTCCTCACCAAAGTGCATGACCCATATCTGTTTTGCAAAGATTTGGAGAATAGTTCAAATTGAAGGAGCCTCTGGAAAACCCAGTCCAGCTGCCTGATAAGAGCAGGGCCAACTTCACTGTCAGAACTGGTTGTTCAGGGCTTTGCCCTGAGGAGTTTTGAAAGTGTACAAGGGTTTTCCAGAGTTTAGCCACTCTCATTATTAAGGATTTTTTTCCTTACGTTTAATGGGATCTTCCACAGTTGCGACTTGCAGCGGTTGTATCTCGTCCTTCAACTGAATCCTCCTGGGAGGAGCTGATGCTGTCTTCCCTGTAACTGCCCATCCAGTCTCCTTCTCTGGAAATATTCTAGGTGAACCTGCTCTAGCAGAGGGGTTGGACTAGATGTTCTGCAGAGGTCGCTTTCAGGTTACTCTTGAACTGTTCTGTGATTCTGTGATTTGTATTCCAAAATCCTGGTTTAGCTATTCTTACTCCTCTTCTGCTCTCCTCATGCCACACCTCCTACCCTGTTATCGGTCCCAAACTTTCTTCTCTTTGTTTGGTTTCCCACCTGAAAATGAAATCCTCTTCTTCTCTGGTCTTGTCTCTGGCACCCCGGACTCCCTTCTCCCCTCCATTTTCTGGGAAAGTCAGGAACAGTAGAGAGGACTGTCCTCTGTAGTCACTTCCCAGAATGTTCTTTCACAAAGTATACTGCTTATGAACTGGAAAATCATAGAATTACAGAATGTTTTGGACCGGAAGAGATCTTAAAGATCACCTAGTTCCAATCCCCCTGACACAGGCATGGATGCCACCCACTAGGTGAGATTGCTCAAAGTCCCGTCCAATCTGGCTTTCATGGATGGGGCGTCTACAGCTTCTTGGCAACTTGTGCCAGTGCCTCACCCCCCCTCACAGTAAAGAATTTCTTCCTCATGTCTAACCCAAATCTCTCCTCTTTTAGTGTAAAACTGTTCCTCCATGTCCCATTGGAAAAGCCCATTTAAAAAGCTGCTCTCTTTTTTTTTTATAAAGGCCCTTTAAGTACTGAAAGGCTGCAATAAAGTCTCCCATGTGTCTCCCAAACTTGTGTCTTTGATACAATGATGGCTAGACAGGGACAGGAGGAGGAAATCTGTGGAGCTAGGTTGGCTCTGCAATGCAGCAGGACTGCCATGAACAATAGCTTGGGAGAAAAGTGACTCTCCCAGTGTTGCAGGACTGTTCCCTCAGATTTGCCAAAATTTTCATTAGTATCATATGGCATCAGCCTCCAAATGTCTTTCCTTGTGAAAGAGTGTTGCACAGTCTGACAGACCCTCCTCAGAAAATTCTCCTGTCTCTTTTCCCTCACATTTCAGCTTCATCCCATTTCCCTGTTTACTTTACACTCCTGTTTGCCACCCTGCATGAACTGATGTCCTCCTCTGTTTTCATCACACACTTGTAAGCAGACAGGATGTTGTCTAAACTGTGTCTCCTC
This sequence comes from Edolisoma coerulescens, assembly GCA_013397115.1. Lineage (NCBI taxonomy): Eukaryota > Metazoa > Chordata > Aves > Passeriformes > Campephagidae > Edolisoma > Edolisoma coerulescens. The sequence goes on along the minus strand of VWZW01005506.1, from coordinate 149,163 downwards.
CTGCTCTGCACAGCTCAGCTCTGACTACCTCTTTGCAAAGCTTTTCTTATCCCTCTGTCTTGGATGCTCTTCAGTTTCCAGTTACACTTCTCTGTTCCCCTTCATGAATTGTACTAAAACTCTATTCTCTACTCCATTTCCCTTTCATCTTTCCCTTCTTCTACCATCCTTCATTTCTGCTCCATTATTTTCTGTCTCCTAGGCTCTCTTCTCACCTTTCCTCTACAAGATAAGGGGTGAAGCTTCACTGATCTTCTCTGAACTCTTGGGGAGAGGTGGGTAAGTACCTACCACCACCTGTTCCTCTAGAGTATTTTCACTTCTTCACTTCTCAGAGGGAGTTACACCAACACTTTGTTTTCTCCTTTTCCCATCACTCACTCTGAGCACTTTGGTGGCTCTAAACTCTTCTCTTTCCTCATTCCTCTTTTTTCTTGGCAAAATACATTTGGACCTTCACCAGTCCAGGACCCATGGGACCAAAATCTGCTCTGGCTGCATAGTTGCAGCATTGACAGGAAGCTGCAGACACTACACTTCATTTTTGTTCTTTTCTTATGACTATCTTTCCTTTTTTCACTCGAATTTACCCACAACAATAGCT
>VWZW01005506.1:0-148523 GCA_013397115.1 Edolisoma coerulescens | reverse complement strand
TAACTTGGCTTAATATGGTCCTTCTGAGGGCAGACTGCAGGGCAGAGGAGGTGTTGATGGTAGCTTTGCTGTTTTTCAGCTCTTCAGATGCTCCAAACAACTCTGGCAGAGCAGAAACTATCATTAGAAAGCTCTAAGTGAAATAATTATATATACATCTGGACTACCTAATTTTTTTCCAGGGACTTGTATAAGGCATACCACAGAGCCTTGGTTTTGAGAGGAAATGGACCCAGTTTTCTGGAAAATGTGACTTGTTTCAGGGTTGGCAAGATGCAGGCTGCAAACTTAGGCATCTGAAATGAATCAGTGATCACTTTTGAAAATCTTGATCAAAATGTTTCACATGGACAGGCATGAAATAGGAATCCAAAGACAGCACTACCACAGGCTGTTTGTTGTTACAGATGATCGTTTAGCACATGCTGTTCTAATTTAGGTTAAACAAAGCTAATCCTGAAATTATCTATTTCTTAAACTAGCCTCTGAGTGTCTGTGCCTTTGCACATGTGTGCACAAACAGAGTAGGTAATTGTTTATGGAAAACAATATGGCCAGAGGATACCTTGCCTTGTTTTCTTTCTTCTGGAGATACAGGGGATCCAAGTTGTTGTGTCAGTTTTTTTCTCCCCAGGAAAGTAAGAGGGTGCTGAATGACATGGGGATTACATAGAACAGGAAAGAAAATGCTTTGGGCTCCCAAAATATTAGGAGGCACTTACTGTGTTGCATACTAACCTACTGTGGCTAGTTGAAGGCTGAATAGAGTCCCTGCAGGGAAGTCTGTATCCAGAGGCCCCGGTACTCTGTTAGGGTACTGCCTTGGCTTTGCAGGAAAAAAAGCCAGTACTTCTGGAAACTGAGACTTGATTTTCTATGGATGGCTAACATGAGTCATGACTTGCTAAACTTATAGGGCCTCTCTCTGTTTCTAGTCTTTCTAATATTTCGTATGTTTCCAGTACTTATATCTACCTGATACCAGCCATGTTTAGATTAGATGTTATGAAGAAATTCTTTACTCAGAGGGTGGTGAAACACTGGAACGGGTTGCCCCATCCCTATTAGTGTTTGAGACCGGGTTGGATGGGGCTCTGAGCAATCTGGTGTAGTGGAATGTGTCCCTGTCCATGGCAGGAGGGCTGGAACTAGATGGTCTTTAAGGTCCCTTACCATTCTGTGATTCTGTGTTCCTACTATCCTATACCATGCAAACACCTGCAGACAGGAAGGCACTTGTTGCAGGAAGCAGTTAAAAAACCCCCAAAACATTGCATCTGCTGCATGAGTCCCAAATGCTTTATTACATATCCCAGAATCCAAGGATGATATTCCTTGGCTTAGCAATATGAGCTTTCTTTTTGCATGAACAAAGTCTGTTGCAAGGACTTTATGAAAAAGCAGTGAATGAGGGCATAAATTCTTGCTTGCAAAATTCCAGTCAAAACAGCCTGTATCATGCCTACTATCCTGATGTCAGCTGGGACAGGGTTAATTTTCTTCTTTGTTAAACCTTGCCACCAACCTATTAGGAAAATGGGGCTGACTGGTGGGAAGATGTGTAATGTGTGAGTAACTTTGGCATTTGGGCTTCTTGCAGACACAGTAACAGACAGGGGAGGCGAGAGCTGGGCCTGTCAGCTACACACCCCTAGTTTGATCATAATATCATGCAGGGCTCACATTTCTTGTTTTTCCTCTCTGCTATTTTATTCAGGTTTTTTTTCCCCCCTCCTGCTCCTCACCCCATCCAGAATAATAGAATTGGCTATTTAGAGGAACAGGGTCATGTCACTTCTTGGTTGATTATGCTGCTAACAGAAAAATCCAAACGAGCCATGCTGCATTTTACTCCTGAGGCTTATTCTTGAGAAAACTGTCTCTGCTCCCAGGGAAGTCAATGGAAATCTAATTAGTCCCAGATGTTTAGTAATAACAAGTACTTCCTTTTGGGAGAGCCAAACAAAAGCGGTGTGAAAACTATTAATTAAACGGGTTTGACTCTGTCATCAGGTTATTAACTAATTCCAGCCATGCTAGTCAAGTTAATACTGGCTCTGAGAAGGAGATTGCCATGCTTGACACAAAAGCCATAAACCCAGTGTGTGGCAAATTAACCTGTGTCTGGGCACACAGCTCAGCTTGCCTTCACACCAAGGGAAAAGCTGAGGAACTTCAACACTGGACTTCCAACTAGTTCCTGGGACTGCTGCTTGTGCAATCTACTAGACTAGAGACTAGACACTAACGACTAGACTTTATTTCCCAACTTGAATAAAGGCTTGAGCCGATGATGGGCTCAAGCATGGGCTTTTGTAGATTCTAGATCAGGCCCCGTTGCTGCTGATGGTTTGTGCAAATGTGTAGAATCACTTAATCACAGAATGGTTTGGATTGGAAAGGACTTGCAAGATTATCTAGTTCCAACCCCATTTCCATGGGCAGGGACACCTTCTGCTAGACCAGGTTGCTCAAAGCACCATCCAGCTTGGCCTTGGACACTTCCAGGGGTGGGGCATCCACAAGTTCTCTGAAGAACCTTTTCCGAGTTTTTGCCTACCTCTTCAGTAGATCTCCCTGGTCTCCATTGGTTGCACTCTAAGAAGAGGAGCAGCTGTCCCTTCTTCAGGACCAGAAGGTAAAGGTCTAAGGTGGAGTCTGAACACCACAGAAAAATAGGAAGGCTTTTCTTTTCATCTGTGGAGCATTTCAAACTGGTCCTTTAATGTATTCATGACCCTGTGATTTTTACAAAATTCAAAGATGTTTTTATTATACAAAATTCCACAGCGAAATCCACCAGCCAGTTTCTTACATAGCTGCTTTAAAAATAGAATTGTACACCTTTTTGTAGTGTGTTAACTTTTACATTCACTAGCTTGAAGAAACAGAAATGAAGCAGCAATTTGACTCTGAGTTATTTACCTGTACAGGTTTTGGTTTGACCTCTATTTCTCTTATATGCCTTAATGTACAGTTTCTGGCATTAACAGAAGACCTGATATAGTTCCTTTTGAAGCCATTGCACCCCATTAGCAGGTCAGGCTCCTGCTCTTGGTGAGCTTTTCTTCACTTCAAAAAGGTGAATTTTCTGTCAGGGTACAGAACAAAATACACGTCGATGTCAACTTTTAGCAACGTGGCATGTTAGCCACGTTAAACCCTTCACAGAATGAGGATCTACATAGCTTTTCTTACAGCCCATCCTCTAGGCTGTAATATCTTTTTAGGGTGACACAGTGAACACCTGATCTGAATAATGGCACCGGTCTAGGTTCCCTGTGTATTATTTCACAATGGTATCTTTTTGCAGTCTAACCTTCCATGACCTTTAAAAATAGGTATATTATTCTTTTGCATTGAAATGCAACTGTATGCCATGAATTCCCCACAGTTTTCCTTAGAAATGTAAGCGTTTCAGTCCAATGCTATCTGGTTGAAATCCATTCTCCAAGATTTTTCTTTTGAAAATTATTCACCCCAGAGATTAATTTCTTCACATTATACCCAGTTAAATATGTATTGCACAGGAGAGGCAAATTTCTCTTCTTTTAGTTAAACTGTGGACCTGTGACCTTCTGAGCAGATCTGGGTAACATACCAGCAGTTGTTTCATGCTTGAGATTTCTTTTACATCCCTCGTGGGTACTAGGTGCCAGGACCAATTGACCTAATCTACCTCTTATGTCTTGCCCCAGTGACTAGAGCAACATCCTAACTCGTAAAAGGAGGTATCCAAAGAGGTTCCTGCCACATGGTCTTTGGTTTCCATAGTCAGCTGTGGATTTTCTAAGTAGTAGCCAGGATCACAGTGGACATTAATTATAATTTTCATTTGGGGTTTTTTTGGGTGGTGGTGGGGTTTTTTTTAGCTAAATTCTCATTGTTTTGGAACTCAAGGGGAATTTGAACCAACTACACTGAGTGAAGATTGTGTTTTGACCCACTCTGGTATATCGTTGTATGATTTCAGTTTAAGAAGGGTTAGGAGCTAACCAGCTAGGGAAAAGCAAAGCTCAGACCAAATCAAAACGTCTTGTGGAGGCACGTAACTTTGAGAAGGGATTTCCTAATTGCTTGATGTCATCATCTGAGCTTAGTGAAAAGTCTCAGGTATCAAGACCTTAGAGGCCTTTTTCTTCTGAGCTGGTTTGAATTACACGTCCCTCAAAACAACAGCAGCACTTTACAGTGGCCTCCTCTAATGCTGTGTAATCTTTTAAGCAGATCTACATGTGAATGAAGCAAGTACAAAACAGAGCAAATTCTCCTTCCAGGGCCTGCAACCCAGACCACTACAGTGGTGCAGTTCAGGGGCACTTCAAAACCATCTTAAAATCCACAGTTAAAACTCAAAGATGAGAATTTTATCCTTCATTTCTACACAGTGCCAGGGTAGCACCTGATTTCTTCAGTTTTCAAGGCATTTTGTGTTCCTATGCTTTAAACTGAGGGCTGAAGTTTTGCCTGCGGAAGCAAAAAAATGAACCCACACCAATGATGATCACAGATAAAACCAACACAAATGTTAATATAATAAGGAAGTTGATTTTCTTCAGATCCTCTTTTTCACAGTCTTCTGGTCTAATGTTCCCAATGTGCATTTCTTCCCGATACCCGAAGTTCTGAATGTACTGGCATGTTAAGTGCTCCACGTTGGGGATCTGGACGTTTTTGTTCTGGATCATTGATGAAAGCCAGATGTTTCCACAGCAATCGAGTGGGTTCCCAGAGAGATACAAGTTTTTAAGTGAATTTTCTAATGCTAAAATATTGCTGTCCTGTAATGTACTGAACCTATTGTTCCGTAGGTCTAGAACTTCCAGTGGAGAGTCACTCCCCCATTTAGGCAGCCAGTTCAGCTGATTTTCAGAGAGGTTTAAATGTTTAAGGTGACTAAAACAAGGCAAGTCAATATTTAAATCTATCAGGCTATTACCATGTAAATGCAAGTATTCCAGAGACTTTTCCAGTCCTGATAGTGCTTTAAGTTCTATTTTCAGTCCAGGGTTCATGGAGAGATCCAAGACAACCAGAGGAGTCTTGTAGAAGGTGTATGCTGGTAGGATGTTCAGCATGTTGTCAGCTAGGTACAAGTACTGAAGAGTAGGAGAATTGACAAATGACACACAACCACTTTCCTCTGCAGCCAGTCTTTGCTTAGCTAATCCTGAGTACGTGTGACAAAGGCTGATATTATTGCTCTGTAGATTAAGCAGTCTGAGGCTAGGGAGACTGGAAAAGATGTCGAATTGCAGGGTCTGAAGGTTGTTGTTTTGAATATGAAACTCCTTCAAATTTGGCAAAGCACCAGCATTGAGGAGAAGGTTCTGCAAGGCATTGTGGCTCAAGTCAAGGACAGTTAGGGAGATCAATGCACTGTCATAACTCACTGCAAATGCCTGAAGACAGTTTTTGCTGAGATTAAGGGTGTCAAGGGACAACATTGACTCAAAGAACCCATCTGGAATGGATTTGATTTCATTATAACTTAAGTCTAAATAAACAAGCTGGGATAAATAAAGAGAACTTATATTTCTATTTCGCTTCTGATCAAGAAGATGAAAAGAAGCATCTAGCCATTCGCTATCCCTGTAGTCCATTTTATTATAAGGGGATTCAGCAGTGAGCTGGATTAAATTATTTGATAAATTCAGAGTTACCAGCTTATTTACCTGAGGGAAGACTGGGAAGTGAAGCAATTTGTTTTCACTAAGATCCAGACATCTTAAGCTGTATTCATCATCTGACTTTGTGATACGGAAGGTCTCAATGCTGTTCCTGCTAAGGTCGAGTATCTCCAACTGCTTGAGGTTGAAATCAGAGATGCAAGTAATTGAATTTGTGGAGAGATTGAGTTTGGAAAGGTTCGCTAGAGTCTCAAAAGCACCTTCTTCTATTTCCATGATGATGTTGCTCTGAAGATCTATCTCCACAAGACTGGGAGATCCCTGAAACATCTTGTGTGATATCATTACAATACTGTTGTCTGCCAAGGAAAGGTACCGCAGTGTTGGAGCTTGCTTAATGAAATACTCAGCCATCCCATTGTAGAGGTTGTTGTGGGACAAGTCCATTATTTCCACCTTGGGTAAAAGTCCAATCCCCTCTGTCCCATTCTGAGCAAGCTCATATAGGTTATTATTGGCTAAATTTATTTCCAGCAAACTCGACATGTGTGCAAACACTCCAGACGTGATGAAGCTTATCTGGTTGGAGCTTAAATCCAGACACTGGAGGGAAGTGTAAAATGATAATGGCATTTCAGGGATGCTTTGAATCAGATTTCCAGACAGATCTATTTTGTTTACATTGGGATGGAGCTCATGAGGGATTTGGTGGAGGTCTTTGTTGTGGCAAAATGCCTGTGAGTTTGCCTGCCAGAAAAAGAGAGAAAAGGGGTTGTCACATGACAAACGGAAAATATTTTTGCATGATATATGCAAGGAAAATAACATTCAACATCCAGGCAGAACCTCTTCCTGAAACACTGATCACAGCACTTTCTCTGAGCACTCAGACAGCAAGAGCAACAATCCTAACACTTATTTGCAGCTAACAGCACTCTTCATTTTAAAGACATCTCTGACTTGCAACAGTACAGTTTTATCTATGTGTGATACCTACTAAATGTTCTCCTTTTTGTACCTTTCTCCTGGTGTCTTTTTAATAGTCCCAAGTGAAGGAGTTTTGCCCTTTTTCCATTGCAATCAAACACTATTTCTTAATTTTTCTTCTGATGTTTAATTTTCTCACTTTCATCTCTGTATCAGATTTTTCAAACTCAACTTACAACAGTAAGTGGTACTTGAAAAAGCTTCACTCTGTCGGCAGTGTGGGTCCCAAAGAAAGGAGGTGGAAAAGCATGTAAGGATCCTACATCACAAAACCTGTCTCTCCTTCGTAGTCACACCCTCAGGTATTTGATTATTTTTTCCTTTAGCCATGGCTTAATTTAGTAATGCACCTTTATCCAAAATGGGTCATTTAACAACTGAAACATTTCTGATGCAAATCTCCAAACTCTTCCTGCTTTTACTATCCATGTTTATCCTTTTCCTAAGGTAACAGTTCCCTTCTCCTTGCATGGGGAGAGCGCCTTTTGAAACCGCTCTGACAAAACACAAGTGACACAACATTGAAAAGACAAATTCTATAACGCCAGCTCTGGAGAGAGAAAAAAGCTGTGAGGTGCAGTGAGGGTCATACTTTTTCAGGCCAATTCTCAGCAGCAGGTAGAGAAAAATACCAAATGTCAAAATCAAATCCATCTTCCAGATGCAAGTCTGTTTAATTGCAGCTAGGATTGAGTCTGTGTCCGGGCCAAAATTTGGAGTGTGTGTTCATAAGGAAGATCGGGAACAAGAACATGAGCATCCTTGCATAAATATCAAGCTATATTTTGTAAATAAGGAGAACATACTGCAGTGCGAGGAAGCGGAATGTGAAAAGCTTAGGCAGCATTTAATTTACTGGAGGAAAACTCTTGTCATGAATGTATTTGGGTGTCTGGGCCATATAGTATTTGTAAAAAGATCAGAAAGGAAAGAAATAAAGGACAAAATCTGTTGAATCTTAATTTTTGTGGAGAAACAGAATCCAGATTCCATGACACAAAGCTTTTCAGATATTAAAGAAACGTTACAAGAAAAATATATTAAAACCCATGTGTTTCATGTGAACTTTGAGGTGAATGAAGTGGCAGGTCTGTTTTGGAGAAGTGTGGCACTAGTCTTTTGTGAATCTCTTTTGCATCATCTAAATTTTGGAGACCACACAAAGAAGTGTCAGAGAAGTATAAGTGCTCGTCCAAACTCTAGATATAGTCAGAGTGCTCCACAGTCCTTCCTATAATACATCTTTCCCAAAGATCACAAGTAAATTGACTACTCATACCTGAACACAGTTTTTGCAGCCTCTCTCTCCTCCCCCTCACTCCTAATTCACTTAAAGATCCCCCAGCTAAAAAAATTAGGGAGAAAGAAGGGAATTTTCTGGCTTCTCCCTATATTATTTCTTTCCTGCAAAGCCATCATAGAATTGCTCATTTTGAGCTAAAATATTCCTAGAGTTGGGCTTAGCTCCGAGACATGAGAAGGAAGCCTTTTCTTATTTGGTTTGTGGAAGAGGCAGAAGCCAGAAGGATAAAAAATTCCAGAGTGAAAAAGCAGCAGATACTTTGCAGCCTAAGGCAGATGCCAGGTTTCTTCACACCCTTTGAGCCAGATCTCAACAAGTGTAGAGCCCCCTCCACTCCTTCTGGGAGAAAGCATCTTAGCAAAGTCCTGGTCCAACTCCTGTCAATGCCAGCCAGCCAGTTTTCACTGAAGTCAGTGGGTGAGAGGTCAGTCCCAGATCACCACGTATCTTGCAGGATTTGGCCTTTAATCTGCATCCATGGGACCCTCCCAGGGATAAAAGGGACAGATAAACTCTATACTTCCCACTGTCTGCCGTTTGCTCTTATAATATTTCCCCTCCCATTTTTATTTTTAAACTTTCATTCCTTTTCACTGACTGTTTTGATCCTCACCATATTTCTTATCTTCTGCACCTTCTTTTCTCCCCTGAGGCTCAAACTGCATGAATTTCATCCTCATCAGGATTAGGAAGAAAAGATGAAGCACGTCTCAGGGGGATGGAGCAAACAGCATCTGTTTGGTGTATCTCCCCTCCTCCCACCTCTTAGCCCAATGGGTTGGTGGCCTGAAACTGGAAAAGATGGTTTTGCCAGTCTCACATTCTGAATTCATCTTTTTTGCCAGTGCTGCCATCAGTTGATTTCAAGTCCATTGTCAAGAACTACTGCAAGGTGAGGAGCATTTGGTCCCTTCAGTGTCCGGTCCCATTCATGTGCTGGCAAAAAAATGATCCAACAGCTCAAAAGCTGAGCATCATTCAGATTCTGATTTCAGTTCTTCACTGCTCAGCACTGGGAGGAAGTTGTCATCCATGTTCGTAAGAGCCCTACAAAAAAAGCAGCTGGATCCAAGCCTCCACTCGTGTTCTCCTTTGTCAGCTCATGAACATTTGAACCAAATAATTTGGGCTGCAGCCACTTGGCACTGAGCAGCACTTGTGTGGTGTCCATGGCCATTCTTAGACGAGCTGCCTAGGTGGAGTCTCAGCTACACAGCCAGACCTCAGCAATTTTCCCAGGCACCCCACATCAGCTGACCTGTGATAACTGGTTGTGCACGTGTTCTTGCACCACCTCAATGCAAGGTGAGACAGAATTTCCTAAAATCCCTTCCCTTCTGTAAATTATTTCAAACCTTATCCTTTGCCAGGTAACATGAATTAGCAGAAACATCTTTCTTTGGGAGGTAGAACATGATCTAGCTGAAACCTTGCCTGTTCTTGGAAGGCAGCATGAGTTAGGAATAACCTCCTGACATTTAAGCTGTACCTTGTTGTCTTGCAAATAAGTAGATGTGCCATAACTTGTATAATCAGTGCAGCTCACTCCTGTGTGGAGGGTCTGGTAGGGACTGCTTACTTCCTAAAACCTCTCTTAGGGCTCTAGTTCAATGACAGGAGCACCAGTGATGAGTCAGAGAAGGGCACAAGTTTCTGACTCATGCTGTTCCAGGAGACTTGGGATGAAAGTATTAATTTCTGAGTTTTAGAACTAAAGGTGTCACCGCAGGGAAAGTACCATGTGAAACAGTGAGGCTGTGATGAAAAATAGTAATGCAGGACTTCAATGGATCCAGCAGCTAATCCAGTAGCTCCTTCTTTCTTTAAATGGTGTTTGGATTTACACACACCTTCCGTTGGAGCAAACATCCAGTGAAGGATGATGATCAACATCGACATCTGCAATGCTGAGCTGTTCATTTATCCGAGATGAGCATCCCAGCCCTTGACTGCAGCTTTCTGTCAGAGCTAAATTTATCTCCATTAACTGCTTAGAGCCTTGGGTCATTGGCTTGATGAAAGCAGTTTACAGTGGAGCAGTGGAAACAAGCACGTGTTTACTTCTCAGCAGTCAGCCTGGTCTGTGACCCACCAAAAATATGGGATGGGACAAGTCTGCTTGGATTATTGTGTGTCTTGCCCAGCCTTTACTTGACTGTGATACATGGGACCCAAGTTTCATCAGTCTTCCCTCTCCAGCCAATGAACTGAGCTACTCAGTCACCTTCCTGAGATTGTTCTATATAGACTAGGTTTTAATTTCATTGGAATTCAGGAAGCGCAGCAACTCAGCAGGGTGGGCAGGAATGGAATGAGTCCCATAAGGGAGTTGTGTACAGCTAGCAAATAGGTTTTTTTCCTATTTTGGAAATTCTTGAAGGTTTGTGCTGACCAGCTTCAATATTCAGGAAAAAAAAGGCATTTTTAAAAGCCTGTTCCAGTCAGAAACACTTTGATAGGGAAGACATAAAGTTCATCTGTGAATAACATTTATAATATTGTACCAGGTGCTTGCAAAAATCCGAGGAGAAAATTTTGTACTAGAGCAAGAGGCTTTGTCACTTCTTTTTCCTCCAGCAGCAGCCAGGTGCAACTTCTCTGGCAGCAATGCTGTGTCAGGGCAGAGGAGGTCAGTCTCCCTGCTATTACAAAAGGGCTGGTATAGATATATTTCACAGACGATTCTTTATTTAAAGCATAAAGAACTTAGGCCTGATAGAAAGGAGTTGATTTCAGGTCTAAGTCTTTTCTCTGTCTCAGTCCCAGAACCTCTCTATGGTCTTAGGGAAATCAGGTCAAATTTCTTTCAACCAGCTCCCCTTTAGAAAAAAACTGAGATAATGACCCTTCTTCCCACCTCACCCTTCCTCCACCCCTTTTATGTGCTGTCACTAGAAGAAGGACATAGCCTGAGAACTGCCCGCTACCCATCCCCTAACCCTGCAAATCCCAGCTCTGCCACCACAGGAAGTCTGGTCCTGGGGGATTCCCTTTTCAGAGACTATGGCTGTTTGCACAGTGCCTGTAACAAGGGGGTCCCAGCCCCATTCCAGAACCCAAGGGGCCTGAGTAGGGATCTGGCCTTACCATTTCGCAGGATGTCCCCTCTATGGGGTGATAGTTAGAGGTTCCTGTGTTCACCACTGCCAGAAAGAAGACGATGTTCAGTTTCATGGTTCTGCAGGTAAAAGCAATTATGGTTAGATTTCAAATGGAACACAGAGGTCAACACGTGCGAAAGCTGGCACCAGATCATCATCTTACGTGGAGATGGACACAAGCAGTGCAATAAACTACCCATCTCTGAGACTATTACACTTACGGTCTAGCTGTGTAGCTTTGCATTCCTTTCAGCCTGGTGGGAAAAGGAAGATGCAAGGCATTTAATGGGCTTGTGTGGTTCCAGCTGCTGCCTGGATGATATCCAGGCCACCCAATGAAGTCCAGACGCTCATGCTGGGCAGTGTGTCTGGCATCATGTAGGAAGAGCCCTCAAATGGAAATGATTTCTGTTTAGATCCAATGAATTAAGCTGAGGTTATAAGCCACAACAGGACACCGCCCTGATGGACATGCTTCTGTCATGCAGAAGAGGATTTCAGATGGCTTGTGAGTTCAGGTTTTTATTTATTATTTTGTGCTGCCCTCTAGGGCTGAAGCAGCTGTCTAGTTGCTGGTTTCCTCACTTTCTTCTGCTAATTAAGTACTGCTGCTGGAAACCCCACCTTTACACAGATTTCCCCATGGCTTTCTCCCAGACCCACAAGCCTGAACTGTTGCAATGCACTTTTCCCATGGTTAAAATAATATGCCAAAGGGGTGGGCTCTTAACGCCTCATTTGCTTTGCAATGCACCCTGAAATGAGAGGTATAAATCACAGAATCATAGAACCACAGAATGGCTTGGGTTGGAAGGGACCTTAAAGATCCTCTGACTCCAACCCCTCTGCCATGGTTAGGGACACCTTCCTGCAGACCAGGTTGTTGGTCCAGCCATGAAAATGCTGTGAAAAGACAACAGAGCAGGGCATGATTAGGTGCAATGGATAGAAAAATCCATGTTAAGCTTTCAAGAGAACAGTCTGTCAGTGAGATTATCACAACCCCAGACAGGTTCCCCTTGACTGGGCTCTCGTCAGACTACTTTTGATCACCTTCCCTCAAGCACGTTGTGTCTTGAGCTTCCCTTGGCTGGAGCTGGCTGCAGTGCTGATTTTGGCATGCTTCCTGGAGTCAAGCTCTCTATCTGCAACCCCCTTAGGGTGAGCAGGGAGCTCATGATGAAGCTGGGGACTGTTGTGGTGTCCAGAGGTTTAAATTCCTTTTGGATGCTCTGTGTTTCAAGTTTGCCTTCTCAGCAGTGTGCAATAGCACTTGCAATGCACAGACACTTTTGCAAGGAAAACGTCAAACATTTGAGGCCTCCAAGAGAAAAAAAAAAATTTAAATAGCATATTTTCATTTAATTTAGAGACGGAGTACTAATATCATGCTCATGAAGAGCAACAAGTGACCAGGATGACTGCAGCTTCGCATTTTCTACACATGGATGTTCAGAGCACTTTGGGAAGTTTGGATTTGCAGGGATAAAAATAGCAGAGATTTTGTTGGCTGTGCTTTTTAAAAAGCCAGCTCAGTGCCTCAAGCTGTTTTACCAAGTGACCAAACAGTTGTGCCAGGTGAACTGTGAAGAAGAGCCTGGGCAGAAACAAATGCCAAAGCAGGAGGGAAGGGCACACACTGATTCTGCTGCTCAGGACTTTGCTTCATTAAAATCACAGCCAAGTCAAGTTTGCGTGCCAAAATAAGGACTCCTACATCTCCTGTGACCCCAACATGGCTTTTCTCCTGTCTTTTGAAGCTGTTGCCTTCCTCTTTTCTCTCTGTCCTCTCTCCACTTGCACCTATATCAAATGTTTAGCCAACAGCATTTCCCCACCAAAAATTAACATTTTCAATTAATTGGATGCATGTGGTTTAGCCAGATTCCCTATTTTATTCACCTTTTATTTTCTACTCCTCTCTTCAGGAAAGAAAAAGAACATAAAATGACAATTGCATGAAATCTACCAGCCTGGAGGCTTGCTGAGCGAGGGGATGGGTGAAGGGACAGTAGGAGATGGGAAAATGAAAACACTTATATCAGCAGAAAGTGACATTTGCAGATTAAATTATCTGACCGTGAAAACAAACTGTCTCCCTGGAAAACAAAGTTCCTGGGGAAACTCAAATTCAGGAACTAAACCATAATAATTTCTCATATTATCTTAGTGCAGCAAAAAGAGAGAAAAACAGACTTTTAGTTCAGCAATTTGTTTTAGTTGACAGTGGAGTCAGTATCTGGGAAGAGGTCTATTCAATTTATGTGATCCTACAGGAGAAAAAATGAGGTGAGGATAGTTATTTCTGGTAGATCTGATTGCATGATACTGATAACCCCCTTGAATCCATCCATCATTGTATTAGTAAAAGGTCAAGCACTGATACAATCACTGAAATGTAAATATCTGCTTTAAAAAGTGATTACTTGTTGTGAATTTCTATTATTGAAAATTAAAGGACTTCAGCATTTTAGAGTAATAAGTTGATTTTAAAGTTGAAATGATTACATCTTAGTAAAAAAACTCAACCAACCAAACAAAAACCCCCACGAAAAATATCCACTGTTGTGGAAAATCTAACTTTTGATTCTATTTGAGGGAAACATATCTGCCCTTTCATCAAAAATACTTTTAGCAAAATACAACAGGGTTTGTCTTTATAAATTTATCTTGACTTTTATATAAATTAGGATTTTCTAAAACTTTATCAGTTTCAAATACTGTCTAAATGTTAATTCCCAAGGTAACAGTCCAGATGCAGCAGAACCCTCTCAGTAAGTCATTGCTCACCCAAGGTGACATTCAAGCTGTCAGGATCTTAAGAGTAGCAAAATAATGCTGCCATCTCACACCTCGTGCTGCAACAGGGAGAGCTCAATGACAGTGCTGATAGTAAGAAGAGCAGAGGAGCCAAACAGCCTTTTGCCTGTTTTACCCGGGGGCTGTGTGATTTGCCCAAGGCTGCGTTAAGATTCAGTGTCGGGGAGCTGGGTGAGTGGCATTTGATCAGTGTACAAGGCTGATCTCTGCAGCACTCCTGGTTCAGAGCACTATAATGCAGCAATTCCACAAACAGGCTAAAGTCCTGTAAAGAAAGAAAAAATACCCAGACATGTCCCCATCTTTCATTACTGTAAACACAGAGAACAATAACAAACCTGGCATATGACAACTGCACTGTTGTAAACTAAGCGGTGCCTCCTTAACAGAAGGGATCTGACTCGCTGCAGTGCAAGTCCCTGATGGGTTAAATACACAGCTGTGTGGATAGAGACATCTACACAGTGTGTTTAGCCACTTCCTCAGCCTATCCATAAACACGGTATATTTTATTTATACAGTACCTTCCTCATCCGTGTTACTTTTAAAGGCTGCAGCTCTAAGTCACCAGAGCCCCCATCTTTCCTGCAGACAAAAGCTCAACTTTCCAGCATGCTCCCAGGTTCACATGCATCTCCACGTACCTGCTCTGTGGCTGGAGGAGAAGGAGGAGCAGGATTCACCTCTGCTTGCAGCCTTCTGTCTCACAGACTCTCCCGGCAGCTTTTCCAGGGCAAGTCGAGGAAGAGTTTCCTTAGGGAAGTCATACCTCTATTGCATGCCAGCTGACTCAAACTCTGTGAGCTCCGAGAGAAGTTTGAAGTCACAGGGAAAAAAAATACTCCCCAAAGACTGGTCTGTGAATTCATTCCTTTGCAGTCACGATCTCTTATATATTCCCAGGCTCCCACGATCATGTGAATACATACCTCCGTAATTGTTTTAAAATGTGTGTGTCCTCTGCACTTCTCTTTATTTTCCATTTTGTTCATTCAGTCTTGGCTTATTTCCTGCAGTTTCTCAGCTGGTAATTATGGTCCTCTCGTATTGACAATGAAACAGTCTGTAAATTCCACAAAAAGATCCCCTCCTCAGGCTTTGCGGACACGTGCTTGTCTCTGAAGTCATCCGTGCCTGTCCCACAGCTGTCAGCTTGCAGATTCCCAGGGGATGGAGTAAATCAGGGGCACTGAGCTAGCTGCAAACCCTAAACTCCGAGTCCATGCGGGATGGGATGCACAGCAAAAGGGTATATGGGAGGGAAGCTTTGCAGTAGGGAGAACACATATGTTTGGTTTCCCAACAGCTCAGTAGTGTCTCTGTGGCACAGAAGTGGGATGACCAAATCTACCCTTGGGGAAAAGGATAAATTCAATTTAATGCTTGAATGGGAAATAATGTAAATGCCTTCTAGAAAGGGCAGTGGGGTGGATTTTCCTTTCTTCTCCTTGGATGTGAAGCTCTCTTTTATTTCAGAAGCAATGCTCTTGTGCAAACCGGTGGGGTACCTGCACATTGCCTGTGTTGTCCTTCTCTGCTTAGACGTGCCCTGGTGCCGGGGCAGGGGTACATCAGCCTCTGCATGATAGTTTGCAGCAGTGCAAACCTCTGAGAGAGTTCAGCCAGCTCCTCAGTGGGTGTCTCAGGACCAAACTGAGCGTTGAGTTCACCAGCCAAGACACAGCCCTGCCTGGGCCACCCCACCAGGGAGCTCCTGCAAGCATGAGAGACCAAAGCAAACCTCCCAGGGACCACTGCAGACACCCAGCCTTCTTCACTGGATGCATGAAGAGTATCTCCACTGAGTGACCTCCTGCCTGGAGGAGAGTTTTGCCTTCAGCATTGTGTGTTTTCCCTTCTTTGCACTGATATCTGCCATTATGGACAAGGATTTTGGGTGGACCAAAAAAAGGGGGGTACTGACTCCCTTCTCCTGGACAGAATCAATTCTGTCCAACTTTTCTGGATCTGTTTATTAAAATCAGATAAAAACCATGTCCTTTAACATCATGTGCCAAACAGCTTTGTGGATTCTGCTCAACATATGCTGGCTCCAGGGTTTTCTCCTCTGCCACAGGTTACTGTTAATCCGCTTTAGCACACCAGCTCCTCGCAAGGTTACTTCAGATCTGCACCATACTGGGACATTCAAGATGAAAATGTCTACTGATGTGAAAGATGTGGTTTGTTAAACGTTGCAGTAAGTACATTTTGCACGTGTTACTGCAATAAGAATGTAACAAGGATGATCAATTTGAAAGTAATGTGTACATTATGGCAAAGAAGTAAACAATAATGATACATGTTTGTAATTGTGTCGTGTATGATAATGAACATGTATAGCTGCATATGCCTATTTTTTAAAGGCCAAACTGTTTGTCAATTAGTAAGTGAACTATTTCTCATTGACTTGTCTTGACAACAGAAGCACATCTGGAGGAATTTGTTTATTGAGGACCTCAGAATAGCTTTTTACAGGACACAGGTGGTCCAAAAAATAGAGTACAGTATCAACAAATGAGCATGTGGTCTGAAAACTCCAGCAACCCTGTGCTGTGCCTAAAGTAGGAGCCCGCTATCGCTCTATCTTGTGCCACCATGCCTAGTGACTATGGCTGTGCTATTTGGTTTAGCATCAGCTCGACACTGATGTGTTGATGTACATCTCCCACCCAAGCTGCACCTCCCCTCATAGTCCATGCTATCTTATTTGGCTGGGATTGACAGAGGGAGGTCACCAAGGAGATACTGTCTCCCCTCCTGTAATCACGCCAGGGCAACCTGATGGCCAACTTGATGTCACAGCAGCCAAGCCTGGAGGATGGCTGTATTCGTGCTGCTAAGAGACGGGGGGCCAGCTGTATTTTCTGGGTGGTTGGTGCATGGCTAGCTAAAGGAAAATGGCCTGTCACAGAAAGGATAGGAAGTCTCCTGACAATGAGTTTCAGACTTATATGGAAGCAGAAGAAATTATTCACACAGATGCTGCTGTAGCTAGATCTCTATCTCTGGTGTGTGGGCTGCAGAATCCTGGGTCAACCATTGCTTGATACCCAGTGACACCTGAGTGCTGATACTTCTCCAGTGACATCTCTCCCACTAAAGGTACCTCTCCCAGGGAGTGATCCCTGGGTGGATCTATACATACCTGTCCCTTCTCTAGTGCAAGTTGACTATTTCCAGGGGTGTAGCACTCAGATATCTAACTCTGGATGGTTCCCCCACAGCCCTGAATTTGTTATTTCACTGCTAGCTTTCTTTCAGAATGCCTTGAATATTGTGCGGACAGCATCCAAATCTGCTGTGGAAGAGTGTGGGAGGACTGTGTGGAGCAGAAGCAACCGAACCTGATGCAGGCCCTGAAGGAAACCTCTGAACTACACCCAGCTTGGAGGGAACAAGCCAGTTTTGTGGGAAAGGGTGCCCTTGGGAGAGCGAACCCTCAGTGGGATTGACTCTGGGCAGCTGGGTTATCTGACAGCATCGATGCACCCAAGAATACGCCATGAAAGAACCTGAGGATCCGAGGAGGGACACCACACCCTGAAGACTTGTAGAATCTTGCCACCAAAACCGCTTACAAGCACCAGTCCTGTGATAATCTCTGCCTGTATCTGCCATGCACAAATCCCTTCCATACTGAGGCATCAGGATGTGACAACCAGCAAATCCCACTTAAAAAAAAAAAGCCACAGGTCAGTTCTGGTCACACAAAGTCAACCCTGGGCCCTCTCCTTCCCTTTTAAGTGTCACACAATTCCCACTCTTCCATGGGAGAGTGGAACAGGGTTGGTTGGTGGGGCTGGCACGGAGACAAGCAGTAGTGCACGAAAAGAAAACAAAATTCCCAGCTACTGAGGTGCTCCAAGACGTCATTGCCAGTATAAGCATCATTATCTTAAGCTGAAGTTAGCCCAGTTATTTTTTTAGAAATTATACTTAAAAAAAAAAAAAAAGAAAAGAAAAGAAACCAGCCAGGAAGAGAAGAACTGGCTGGTTTTAATAACTTGCAAAAGATTAGAAGTTGACCATGTGCTCACCTCACAGTTAAAATAAGTCCTATCTCATCAACAAGATGCCCATCTTTAATTATAAATTACATTTTCCCAGCCTCAACAAAGTTTGATATTTATGCTCTATTTCCTCTGGCTCTGATTATAGCCTCTTCTTTTTAAAAAATGTATGAGGAACAAGGGTGCCAAGAGCTTTGCTCTGGCCACTCTTTTTCTGTTTCTGCTGCTGTTGAGGGAAGTTTATTGATGGGATGATGCCTCACGAGCTGGTGCTGATGCTGGTGGTGCGCAGAACGGTGAAGTTGTCCTGGTGACCAGGTCAGCTGTGATTCCTGTCCCATCTCAGCCCTCATCATATGGTGCCTGCATGTCTCAGGAACTGTGACTTTTTTGAACTCAAAGTAGGTGTTGCTCTTGGTGTTTCCCCAGACTGGATTTGTCTCAGTCGTCTTTGGTACCAACCATAACCTTCCTCAGGTCCACATGACAGAGTAAAAATGCATGTCTGGTTTTCCTGGGACACTCCATACGTACCAAACCAGATGTGACCAGCTATGAAGGAGTTAGCTGTGACCATGTTACGATGCAGTGATTTGAAGGATGGACAAAGTCCTGGATCGACTGGTTACTCTTGGGTGCCAGGGTCCTCAAGCACTGCATGAAGCCTAGGCAGACAGTGCCAGAAAATTGAGCAAGAAAGCACAATGCGCATAATGGTGCAAAAAGACATTCATGGAACCCTTGAGAGATGTTGTACATCACTTGGAGTGGCAGATATTGTGGAAACTCCCAGCATAAGCAGGTATTGCCACAGGACATAGATGGGGTGACTTTGGTGATAAGGGTCTTCTGCAGAGCCTTCTGGGAGAAGATAACACAAATAAGTTCGGGAGAAAATAGTGCCTGATGGGGGGGCTGCTGGGGCTTGTGGCAGTCAGGCAGTAAGAGAAAAAAGAGAGTGAAACCATGTGGGAAAAACTCCTAGACAAGTAAATTCATGTCACAGGAGCTGCAGAGAGTCTCATAATTTTGGAGGGAGGGGGGTAAAATGGCATAAACAGAATTTGTGTTTGTATTATGGGATGCCAAAACAGTCTCCAGACTCCTCTGGCTTTATTTTCCAAACCCCATGGTCCTCAGTCATGCACCATTGCTCAGTGAGACTTTGAGGCATGGCTTGCAAGCAAAGTTGATAGGTGAACATCTCAAGAAGACAGAAATAAGGGCAGAGACTTTCTGCCTTGCACTTGCCCTGCCAGCTCCGATGTCTGAAGGGAGCCTGCATCCTACCCTGATTTCTGAAGTGTCTCTGGGTTTTTCCTGCCATCTGCTAACTTCTCCAGGGACATCTTCTAGCCTGTGCTTGAAACATCCCAAAACTTTATCAACAGGTTCAGGCAACTGTGCTGCATGTGACAAATCTGATTTATCATGAAATGCAAACCATGTGAGATTGATGTGGTTTTTCTTGCAAATATTTCCTATATCTCTGCTCTACCACTGCAATAGCAGAAGGATCTATGAATCAGGTGGTGTGGAACAAACTGCAGAACAGTTTGCTCTCTCTTCTCTGCTAATGCGGCTAACGATCATGTTTCTCTCTAAATCTCCTGCTTAATTTAAAATGTGTAATAGCATCCATTCTTCCTCCTTCTTCTTTTGGTTGGAGGAATGATTAAAGTTGGTCTCTCTCCCCAGCATTTTCAGCCTACTATTGAATAAGACCTTAAAAAAATTACCCTTATCTATCAACCACCATTTAAATAATCAATTTTCCCTTTTTGTTTTCCCTTCTTTCCACCTCTTTACTGTGTTTACTTTGGATAGGTGGTGTTTTACTGCAGGGAAGCTATAATGAATGGATTACTGGCATTATATCTGTAAGGCCTTGGAGCTGATCATGATACAGCTGATCAAGATACTTTGCAGCACTTGCAGAAAAGTATTTCACAACAGTTAATGGAGTGTATGGTCCAGTCTGTGTTTTGCTCATTCTGTACTGTTTTTTAGGCAAATGCTGAAAAAAAAGAAGGTTGGAATCATGATCATAGAGAGAGAAGAACTGAGTTAGAAATGCTCTATTTTTGTCGTGTTCCTTAAACCCTTTGATCCTTCCCACAGCCCCTTGATCCATTACTACGTCATCACTCACTGAAATCATGGAGGTTTTTTATAACCCACAGTGGGATTCTGGGTTATTTCCAAAACATCTTTGCTTTCTGCTCAGTGTGTTGGCTTTTCTTGAATAATCTGACTCCCACCCCCAATGATGTATTTTGGACTTTTTTTTTTTGCATGAAGGAAAAATATTGAAACCCTTGCTTAATTCCTTCATGGTTCTTGCTGAGCTACAACTGTACATCATGAGAGTTCCTGTGTGCAGTGTTTTAGGTGGAACATACTGCTGGAGGAGAAAGGTACCTGTATCATCTAACAGCCCCTCTGAACCAAATGATGAAGCAAAGGGTACATTGGGAGACACAGGGGGGTAGTGGAGTTATTTCAGTGGAGACAGAAAGCAGACATAAGGCAGCAATCTGAAGGAAAAAATCCTGCTCATCTATCTCTTTGATTTTTCAAAACACTGTAAGTGTAATTTGCTTCTGAACATCTCCTTCTAGATTTCAGAAGTTTGGTGTACCTCAGATAAAACTTTGAATCCTGTGCATGGGCTACATTTCCAGAAAGTTTAGTGCATTGAATGGTGAAATATGGGGAGCACAGAAGCACAGACAATTATGCTCAAACATGCATCACCTGCCCCCTGCCAAGCCCAGGTAGAAGTAGTGAAGGTCTTGTAGAGATGAGTAAACTCCTGGTCTCCTTTTCCTAATAAAAACTTGTAACTCCAGAATGATGTCGTAGGTGAAAAAGATGAGCTGTATTCCATCAAACAGAGACAGCTGCAAGGTTGGGACCTATCAAATAAGCCACTGATCTTGATATCCTCCACAGTTCAGGGAAGGAAATGAAAGCCTCTCTTGCTCATGATTCATCTAATTGTCCAGCAGATGAGTCACCTCCAGAAGCTCTGACTTTCTCTTGTGAAGACGAGGGGACTGGTGCGTGACTACTGCAGACACAGAATCAGAATTAAGGGAAATGAATCCGTCTTGTCATCAGGAAACAGAGAAATGGTGTATTCTGATAGTTGTGAGTATACATCCTGCTGGTGTAAATCCCAGCTTTCCAGCCCAGGCTGGATATAACAATCCCTTAAAATACTTCCCAGGTTTCCTCGAGTGAAGCCACTTGGGGATGGTATTGCAGGATGTGCTACAAACATTATAAGCGATTCTGCCATTCTGTTGTTGCTTTGAGGGTCTGGCATCCATCATCCCATTGAGCAAAGCCCTGAACAGGATTCCTGCCCTGACGGGCCTCTGTACCCCCATAAACTTTCATCTCCTTGTACACCATAGTAAAGGTCTTTGTTAAGAAATTGGGATGAAGCTTCTGGGTAAGATTGTACACCCTTTTTCCTCCTCAGGTCAAAGGCACTGGGTTTTAGACAACAATCCTTATGGATCTCATGACCCATCACATCTAGAAGGTCTGTCTGTGCCATATCATGGCTGGAGGTACATGCTACTAAGGATTTGCTCTCTGGCATCAAGACTTACGTATTTTTATCTTCTCCATAGCATGAGTGAAAAGAAGAGAAGCTCTTCTTTGCTCACTGCACCTTTCCAAAAGCCCCTAGGACTCAGCACTGTGAGAGTAGATACACTGGTTCATATCAACATTCCTAGTTTTAGATCTCAGACAAACAAACAAACAAAACAAAAAGTAGGCATCACACTGCGCAATACGAGGTAGTTGTAAGGGCTGACATTCGGGATAAAACCATTTTGCAGTAGAACAAGGGGTAATGGTTTTAAACTAAAAGGTGGTTGGTCTAGGTATTAAGAAGAAGTTTTTTACAAGGAGGGTGGTGAAACACTGTCATGGGTTGCCCAGAAAGGTCATGGATGCCCCATCCTTGGAAACATTCAAGGCCAGGCTGGACAGGGCTCTGAGCCACCAGATGCAGTTGAAAGTGTCCCTGCTCATTGCAGGAGGAGTGGACTAGATGACTTGGAATGGTCTCTTCCAGCCCAAACTATTCTATGATTCTATGATACGAAAGTCATTGGAGATGGTCAAAGGAAACATTGGTGATATCTTTCTGGCCACTGAGCAATTTGTTCATTGACACGTGCAGGGACACACAGGACAATTGATTTTCATATCCTTTGCCTGCCCTCTGGTGGTGAATGGCTACTGCTTAATTGTGAGCATACAAATACATTTGTATGTACACATATGTATATGTACATGTACATGTAGGCCCATATGCATTGACATATACAGAATAAAATGCTTACATCTGAATCGAACCTTGAATTTGAATGTTACAGATGTGAGCAGTAGCTAAGTATTGTCATTGGCTGTGGGTGGTCTTTTCAATGCTGAAGATTTTCCTGTGATTGTGCTAAAATGTAATTCAGTTAAAATATTTCAGAATGAAAATAATAGGAGTTACGTATTTGCTCCAGCTCAAGAGACCAGCAAGGTCTTCATGTGTCCTTTTCCTCTCTATAAATAAACTCTGCAGAAACTGTTTAAGCTGTACAAAATCAAGAGCAAAAGGTTTTTCCAGGACCAGTTCTTATAGCAAACAAGGGACAGCAAAAAAGATAACTGCCACAGCATGGATGTTCCTTTCCCTACACAATGCCAGTCTGGGATAGCAGGAGGCCACAGAGAGAATGGCAAAAACTTGGAAGACATATATTCACAGAATCACAAAATATTTGGAGTTGGAAGCGATCCACAAGGTCATTGAGTCTTACTCAGGGATCAAATCCACAGCCTTGGCATTATTAGCACCATGCACTAACCGGCTGAGCTAATCTCAGTACTCCTTCACCCTTGGTGAGGTTTTTTTTAGGTTTAGCAAGGATTCAACATCATATTTCCACTCATTTTCCCTTGTAGCTGCCAAGAGCAGAAGGATTTGCCATGCAGCCCTTCACAACTCCTAGAAAACTGTCCAGCACGTGGGCATGGGACAGTGAGGATAAATGCATTCAGCACTGCAGCTTTCAGGACTTATACAAATATAAGAGGTGTTGGCTGAACACAGTGTTCCAGCCTTTTCTCTTCGGATGACCTATCGCAGTGGGAAGGGCGGCAAAGGTGAGATTCATATTGATGGGCTTTGTCTATGTCCAGAGGGAAGTGAAACAGAGAAACTTCCCTTCACCACTTATTTCACCACTCAGTGCTTCCAAGTGAAATTACAGATTTCCCCTCAGAGGAAGGGAGAACAGCCTTCAGTCCGTGGAGCCCTTGAGATCTGCAAGCCCTTCTATAGGTTATTATCCTGATTACACATTTGCCTTGGAATTTGTTTTGAAGCTGTGTGCAGGGATGGGCACACTGGGTCCCTGTAGCATTAGGCAACATGGGTATGATGTCCATAGTCACAGGCTCCCCTGGGATGTGGCCACAGCATTCCCTGGTCCTTTCCTGCTGGGCAGTTTTCCAGCCACTCCTCCCCCAGCCTTTAGCACTGCCTGGAGTTGCTGCAATCAAAATGCAGGACCTGGCACTTGGCCTTGTTAAACATCATGCAATTGGCCTTGACCTATGGATCCAGCCAGTCCAGATCCCTCTGCAGAGCCTTCCTGCCCTCCAGCAGATCAACACTCCCACCCAACTTCGTGTTATCTGTGAACTTACTGAGGGTGCCCTCGATCCCCTTGTCCAGAACATTGATATAGATATTAAGCAGGACTGGCCCAAATACTGAGCCTTAGGAAACACCATCTGTGCCCAACTGGATTTAACTCCATTCACCACCACACTCTGGGCTCAGCCAGCCAGCCTGTTTTCCACACAGAGAAGAGTGCACCTGTGCAAGCCACGAGCAGCCAGTTTCTCTAGGGGAATGTTCTGTAAAACAGTGTTAGTGCTTTACTGAAATCTAGATAGACAGTGCAAAGCTGGTTCTTCTCAGTGCTTAGGGCCTCCAGTTATTCCAGATATGGGGAATGATTTGGTAGAGATCTCACAGGATATGAAAATTACTGTCCCACCAGAGCTGGAAGACTCCCCATCTGGGAAGATTCTTCACTCAGTTCCTTTCCACCTGCCCACCTTCTGCTGGCTGGCTCCTCTCCACACACACCAGTGTTGGACAGGCTGTACCCATCCCATACCAGCCACAAGGACAAAAGTACAGCAGGAGGGATGGAGAGGAGAAGGTTTTCAGGCTGATCCCTCTCCTCCATAGGTTGAGAAATGGAGCTCCCTGGGTCACCCTGCAGATTGGACCCAAGTCTTGGACCCACCATGAGTATCAGGTCATATTTTCCTTTTGTCCTGACTGTGTTGCAGTTCTGACAGGTGCAGTCAGACAGAGAAACCTTGATGACACAAATAAATGAATAAACTTTGAATAAACTTTGAATCCATGAATAAACTTTGGCACCTCATTTGGATAACAACCTGCAGTTGTTCTCTCCAGTGCTTTCTATTTGCCGATGGTGTTTGGGGAGCCAAGAGTTACAGATTCGGCTGGGCAGGCAGTCACCTCCTCAGGGAGCCCACACAAGTAGGTTAAACAAAAGCTTTATTTCCACACAGTGTTCTCGGGACACGGTTCCAAGATTTCACAGACAGCTCAAAACAAGGATTGGAAAGGAATGCTGTGCTCCTGTCATGCATTTTTATTGCAAGCAGCCCTAAGTCACAAAATACGTGTTCAGAGCAGAGCCTGGCCTTCCTTTAAAATCAGAAGTGTTCCGATTAAGAGCTTTTAGATTTTTTCCTTTAAAGCAATAATGTACCAAAGCAGAGGTTGCATGCAGGGAAGTGTAAACAATTTTTATAGCACCGGACTCTCAGTCCATGAGACAACAGAAGAAATGTTCAGTAAGACATGGTTATTAAAGCAGTTAATTGCAGCACATCTGCCATCAGATATTATTCTGTGGTGTTTGGACAGTGCATTTCTTCTGGTGAGAAAATACCTCGAGGCCGGACATGCAGCCCTGCAGAGTCTTTTTGCTGCCTTCTCTTCCTGCCCACGTTTTTCTGACTAGTGTGGAGAAAGGTCAGTTGGTTTCCTGCAGGATTTCAATATTTTGAAATGCTATTTCAGTTCCAGCTTTTGAATAGAAAAAACAAAAACAAAGGAGGAAATTGTATGTGGAGATTGGAGCTGAGACGTCTGCCTCCAGGGTTGCTTTGGAATCAGTGACTGCAATAGCCCAGCAGATGGGCAGCTGAGGTGTCTGGCAAACAAACTGTCCAAAATCCTGACCATTTTCCACTTGAAAACTGAATAATGTTTTCAATTTGACAAATTTTAACAACAATAGAAAAAAAAAAAGGCTCCAGCACTTAATAAATACCTTCTGTTCAAGACCAACTGGGATTTCATACATGGTTCTGCAGTTTTCATCTAGGCATCAGGCTTATGTGGATTTTAACATATTTCAGCATTGGTCCTTGGCCCTGAATCAGTTTTTCCTGAGTTTCTCTGCATATGTTAATGAACATGTTTCAGACATCTAGATTTGTGAAAATGAGTGTATTTACTTTCACAACCTGCTGTTTTTTTAATTGTGCCTGAAGTCTGTGCTATCAAGTCTGGCTCCTGGACAGCCCCAAGTTGAGAACAGAAAATGTCAAAAAGGAGGTTAATTCCTTTGAAGAAAATAATTGTAATGTGTCAGTGAAAACAGTCAATAAAAGAGAACCATCTGATAAAATTTTCTTGACTAAACAGGTCCTGTGCAGGAAAGGAGGATGCGTTGCACCAAGTAAGGACAAAGTGAAGGGGAAGTGTCACGGATCAGGACAGGTCACGTGGAGTCAGGAAGCAAAGCAGAGAATTGCATTATCAGGATGCTTTGTGTGACAACTTTTGTAGGTGGTCTTCGCAGTCCCTCCACTGGGTTCTGTGCTGTTCAGCAGAATTTAGGGATGCTCAGGGAAGGAAAGAGAACCATGGGATGTTGACATCTGCAAATATTGTGAAGTCAGGCTTGGGAAGAATTGTGAGAAACTCTAGTGAATGAGGAAAAAGCTGGTAGATGAAATTTAATACCAACAGCTGTAAAGTAACGAGCATCAGAGGAAAAGCATTATGTGCTTCTTATGCTGCACAGAACATGGATTCTGGTTTAATCAGGGAACGCTCTCCTGTGATCATTTCAGGAAGGCTGGAGGGGT
The DNA here is from genome assembly GCA_013397115.1 of Edolisoma coerulescens. Lineage (NCBI taxonomy): Eukaryota > Metazoa > Chordata > Aves > Passeriformes > Campephagidae > Edolisoma > Edolisoma coerulescens. The sequence continues at coordinate 122,443 of VWZW01005506.1, read as the reverse complement.
ACCCTGGTGTGGGATGGATACAGAGAAGCTTCCCCTGCTCACCTGTCTCAGCAGTTGCTGGCCTAGGAGCACTGTGTGTTGCTGCTCACCCTGCAGCTGCAGGAGGCTGGAGGAGAGGATTGCAATCACCCAGGGTCTGGAAATAATCCTTAGTGCAACGACTCTCTGCATTTTGGGAGGTCTGTTTCAACTCTATGTGCCAACCCAACCTCCCTGTACATCAAACTCTCTGTATCCTGCAGCTGACCTATCAATCCTATAGCTCTTCATTAGGCTGGGTTTTACCCGTAAGAGCTCTCTCCAGCACCACCATTTCACACAGCTTCAGTTCGTGCATGAAGAGCTGCAGTTTCTCTGCCTTCTCCCATGTACTCTTTTTTTCTGATCACTCTCTACAACTACTTCAAAGGAGGTTATATCCAGCTGGGGGTCAGCCTTTTCTCCCAGATAAAAAACAGTAGGACAAGAGGAAATGGCATCAAGTTGCACTAGGAGAGGTTCAGATGGGATATTAGGAAATAATCCTTCATTGAAAGGGCTGTCAAGCAGTGGAACAGGGAAGTGGTGGAGTCACCATCCCTGGAGGTATTTAAAAGACATGTAGATGTGGCTCTTGAGGACATCGTTTAGTGTGGTCTTGGCAGTGTTGGGTTAATGGTTGGATTTGATGACCTTAGAGGTCTTTTCCAACCTAAATGATTCTATGATATAATTCCATGATATGATTCAAGCCATTATTTTTAACACAGATGAGGCAGATGATGAGGGCCACACTAGGGCTTTCAGGCATGGCTGAAGGGGAATGAAAGGGTGTGTGGCTACAGCAGTAGGTAATCCTTTCTTTCACCAGTGATGCATCCATCTGGTGACCACTGTGTGTGAGTGGGTAGCTAAAGGGCTAAGAGTCTGCCTGTGCACCGGACCTTGCCAGACCATGCCTATCGCATGGATAGAAAGGTACAACTTGATGTGATGTCTCTCATTTATTTATTTGATTCATTGCTGGTGAGAGGATGGAATCGCAGAATCATAGAATTATCAAGGGATTACTTACCATCAGCTCTACTCCTGCATTCACATGGCTGTATTTAGAAACCCCAGAGAAGCATCTTCCTATTTTTTAATGAGAAACGTGCTGTGGGGAATGGTACTGCCACCTCCTCACATTAACATCTCCTGTTATGGGAAACTTTCCCAGACCTGGGCCATTGCAGCTGTTTGGGCACTCATCCACACTGTGGCTTGGAAGAATCCTTATTTTCCTTGGATTCTTCTGCATCTCACACTTTCTCTGTCTGACTGTCCTGCCACTGGCTTGTGTATCTTGAGACCTGCTTTTAAATTATTGTGTCATCCAGTGAACATGTGAACGGGAGTCTCCATTTGTGCCTTATCTCCAAAGGGAGATGAAAAGTAAGCTGAGAAGTCAGCTGAAGGTAAATATACAAACTAGAATGAGATTTTCAGGTGGAGGGATAGGTCTTTGAGGATCTTTATTGTCTTATATTATAAATTGACTGCTAAAAATACTGTTTGAAATACAAACTATATTCAGATAGTGTTTATTGTATGCAAATATATCTTCTACAGCTCTCAATGGATTTGCATGATTACATTAAAATTCACTCTATAACATTAGTGGTAAAACTTCCAGCAATCATGTGGTAGGTTCTTGTTGATAATGGCTCTTGCAATGTATGCTTCCCTATCCAAGAATCCACCAAGTGCCTTGTCCGCAATCACCCGAGAAGTCTGATGTGCAGTTACAAAAATTTACATTTGCTGCTTCCAGCCCACATCTTCCTCATTACAACATCATAACACTAGTTTTAGAAGCAAAGCAATAAAAAAAATAAAAAGCATGATACAGTAATCTTAGTTTTTATGGGAAGAAATCTCATGAGTGAACCTAAATCTGTCTAAACAGAACAATACCAGGAAAATATAAATATGTTTTATATATTTCTAACAGTAGGGGTAATCACACTCAGAGATGAGTCCTTGGCCTCTTCCTGTTGAAACTAAGAGGAAAAATTACCACTGGCTTCAAAGAGAATAAAGAATTATCCTGGGATTACTGAAGTCATCAGTGACTAGAACTTTGCTTCTCTGCTACCCTTTCCCACAGATTTACTATCTTAATTTTTAAAAGGAATTCAAAGAACGTTGTTTATTTTAGAAGACTACAGGCTCTAGAAAGAATTCAAAACTGCAGAAGTGTGGGCTGAAATCTTGTCTCATTCATTTTCATGGAAAATTCAGGTTGATTTAACCCACTCTGCTACGTAACAGGACAGAAATGAAAAATGGTGGTTTTTTTTTTTACATGAGAAAATAATGGAAAAAACATTAATTATGCAGAAATTGTTTGATTTTAAACTCATGTTTGCCCAGACCAATCCAGATAACGTCCCTTCTCTGGAAATCTACATTGAGGTGTATTGTGTCAGAATTACGTGCCCCATGTCTCTTCCATAGGACTTTGTTTCTGAATGAAATTTTCAAACAGAGGGTGAGCACAGGGTGGAAAGTGAAGGCTTTCCTAATCCCTGTTTGACAGCTCGAGTGTTGCATGAGCCTTTTGACAGATGTCCTTCAAAGGCCAACTTCTCCCACATGGAATATCAACTCACCACTAAAAAAGCAAAAGCTTCTTTTACAAAACCAGGTTCCACAGAGTAAAAGCTCATTATTAAAGAGCATTAACGAATTTCCCTTCTGTTTTTGCTTTTCAGATGTTTATACTCCAAACAGATCTTACTTTGACAGTCCATGTTTTATACTTGATACAGTGAATTAGTTGTGAAAATGCCGTGTTCCTTAGCTTTGTGAAGCCAGACTCACCTTGTTTCAAAAAGATATTTTCAATATTGAATGAAAATTTGCCAAGCGGTTGTTGACTCTTATTTATTATCTGAATGGTAAAAATCTGTTTTGATTGGTCTGATGACAAGACTTCAAATTGAGCTTGAGAAAGTTCTCAGTGTTCTCAGTTAACACCTTCTGGTGGTGATATTGATTACCATACTCGCTCTTCTCTTCAGCCTCACAGAAGAGAGAACAACAATTCCCAGAAGGTTGTTAGAAGCCAGATGTTGAACAGAAGTAGAAAACTTGGAAGAAGAAGGGCCCAACACCAAAATTATTTGACTTTGAGGAAGTGTGCTCTGGTGGAAGTGCCTACAGGCCAAATATTTACCCTTTACAGAAAGCTTTTCACCCATGCGGAAGCTTACTTTATAGACAAGTGCCTTAGAGACCAGGAAAGGAGGAAGAGTGGTGGGTTTTAGGCTTTTCACTGCTTTAATGATGTTCTCTTCATTCCCTCAGCCCCACTTCTGCAGGGAAAAAAATTCGTATTTTATTAGTATTTCTCAGCTAATGGAGCTACATCTCAGTTTTGCAATATCTTGACATTCTGTTTTCATCTTGCTTTAGGATGAAAAGCATAAAATGTTTTAGATATCCTGTGTATGTGTGTGTATAAAGCAAAAAAAATCCAAAAAAACCAGTTCTTGCAATTTAGATCTGGATTTGTGAATATGACATATTTTGACATTTTGAGCAGAATCTCATTTTGGCATTTGAAACAAATATTGATTCATACCAAACTGTTTCAATTCAAAACTGTCATTTCATTTTGAAAATAGCATTAAATTGGCATTTGCAGCTGAAATGTCAATTTGAAAGAAAATGTTTCAGCTTAAGTTGACATAGAGGAACAAAACATTTGGATTCAAAATTTCTCTCTGTGGGAGAGTAAAAATATTTTTTGTTGTTGTCCAAAACATTTTCTTCTCAATTGCATTCATTTTCATGAAACCAGAGCTTCCCACAATAACAACAGGAAAACAACTACTTAACGTAAAACAGTTAAACCATTTTAGCACTTGGCATTATTGTTTGAATCCAGGCCCAAGGGCAGCTGGACTTGTTAGTGCTGCCACACAGACTTAACTAAAATATCCTTGTGATAGCTGCTCATGAAGCGCTGGAACTACCATCATCATCACCATCACTTTCCTCCCCGGTGCAGCCCTCCCAAAAACACACACATACAGCTCTGAGCTAGTGCCCAGCTTCACAAGAGATGATGGTCAGGATTCATCCTCCTGCTCAGGTTTATCCTCTGCAAGAGCTAAGAGGCTTCATTAGTTATAGTGCTTTGGGCTGGCTGGGAACTAAATGAAGAGTGTGAGCTCTGTTGGATTGGCTTCAAGGTGTCCCTCCTGAACTTACTAGTTCTTCGCTGTGTTCTTCTCAGACTTCATCCTCTTCAAAACTTATTCCAGCCTCCTTCATGCTTCCCAGCTCTTTAAAGTTTCCTTTTCTTAGTGTCCTCTTTGTGTCTCTCAGCACAGATTTGAATTTCCTGGTCAGTACATCTGGCCAGTTGTGGCTGCAAAACAGAGAAGAGAAGAGAAGAGAAGAGGAGAGAAGAGAAGAGAAGAGAAGAGAAGAGAAGAGAAGAGAAGAGAAGAGAAGAGAAGAGAAGAGAAGAGAAGAGAAGAGAAGAGAAGAAGAGAAGAGAAGAGTTAGCAACTCTGCTCACCAAGGAATGACTTTTCATTTAGCTTCATTTTGTGTCAGCCAAAGCAGAAATGTCAAATGGTGGAGTTGAAGTGGATCTTTTGCTACAATACTTCAAGTGCCCATGAAGCCAAGGTTCTGGGCCACCATCTCTTGGTGGGTGCAAATTTATTATAACATAATGGGATTCTCAGAGACAAAACAAACACCAAGGACTTGTAAGAGGCCAGAAGCTCAGCAAATGGCAGGGCTTTAGGAAGGTCTCAAATCTGCAGCTGCCCTGTCAGACATAAAGCATCATATGGAATAAGATCTACTGTGTATAATAGAAGAAAATATCATTCCAGCTGTTGTAAACTAAAAAGAACTAAATGCTAATCCCTACTAATAACACCATTGCTATTATATAGAGATTAGAAAGAAATGGGTAAGAAATAGTTGTGTATATACACAAATGTGTGGTTTAAACTGTACACACCATCATTGTGTGCAATGAACATGCAATTACTTTAGAATAGAAATATATGTTAAAATCTGACTACATGAAGGAGGTATCCTGTAGAAATAAAACAAAGGATAATGTTTTTAAACTGAAAGAGGATAGATTTAGACTAAATATAAGGAAGAAATTTTTTATGATGAGGATGGTGAGGCACCAGTACAGGTTGCCCAGAAAAGCTGTGGATGCCCCATCCCTGGGAGCATTCAAGGCCGGGATGGACTGGACTGAGCAACCTGGTCTAGTGAAACATGTATCTGCTCATTGTGTGGGGGGTTGAACTAAATGACCTTGAAAGGTCCCTTCCAACCCAAGCTATTCTATGACTCTATGATCTTATCTGCTGGTCAGCTGCACCTTGTTAGCCTATGGTTTGGCAAGCAAGCTGCAATTATTTGGGTATTTACTGTATTTCCTGAACAAGAAAGAATCTCAAGGGATCTCCTGTCATTAAGGTGAGTTCACAGGATGAGGAGGTAGAATACAAGGAGAGTCAAATCCTCGATGAACAGGGAGAAAAAAAAAAAAGAGAGCGAGAAAATAACTTGAAAAATCGAACCTCAGTACTTTTGGGTAATGCCAGGCTGGTGCAGGATATGCCACCTGTATGCTTATGTATCTAAAGGTCAGCAGAGAGCAGTACAGATTGTACTAAGATTCACACACAGTGGGTCCCTCCATAAATACAGCCACTACCAATCACACCGGGGTGAAATCTCGCCCCTGAGAACTCCACAGTGAATGCTGACTGACTTGCATGGGGTCTAAGTTTCATCAACAAACTGAGACAAATCCACGCATCCTAGGGAGTCACTGACCTCCCTGTGACACAGTTCTCTGTTGTATTTTGAATTCCTCCTTATCAGAAGCATTTTAAGATGCTATGGGTGGGATTCATCTGCCTGGGGATATTGTCCAGCAGCATGTGAGATGCCATGGTTTATCCTGCATGGTCTCCAGCAGTTGTTTTATCTACCAGCCTTACACAAGTGTCTGTGACAGACATGGTGCTTTGGGCTGAATCCCACTTGCATGAGTGGGTTAGAAGGTCCACGTTAAGGTCACAGACTCTACCACAGAACAAAGGGTCGCTAGTGATATAGCCAAGAGGTTTATCTTCAGGTAACTGGAGGTGCACTCGGGTGTTCCTCGTGCTTCGCTGAGAGTTTTTATCAAGATCCAGCCAGAACCATTATTTCTCTTTGAAATCAAGTATCCATCAAGGACAGCAGAGTCCACAGCCATGATTTCAAGTTTAAAGGATTGACTCCTGAGCATGAGAAGCAGTCTTGACCTTCCTCTAGGCTCCAGGCCAGATGAATACTACAAAATACATAATTCCTCCAAGATGGGGATCCCTATCATACTGCAGCAAGAACCCCATGGGACTGTTAGCAGTTTAGGGTCCCAGACTAATAGGACCATAAATTGGGTGAATGGACTATAGACAATGACATCTGACATCCTTGCATAGTGTTCTTTTATTGCTATCAAGGAAAAACACGGTTACTGGCAGCATAGTCCCTTTCATCAGAAGCATCTAAAATAGATTAGTTGGAAAAAAACACCAAGCAGGCATGTGGGAATAAGTGGCTGTTGAGGATTTAATTGCCTCCATTGAAAGCTTCCTGTACACAAGAAGGATTGAACTAGGACCATTGAAAAAATGCAGGTGTGAATGTCTTATTGATTTTTCCGCCATTTCCCATGGATTAAGCTAAATTGGCTAATGACGACCTTCTGTTTCCATAATATACTGCTAATCAGCATTGCTTCAGTGTGGAAGTCTATGTCTGTGGGTGATATATGCACTAAATACTTATATATCAGTATATGTGCAGGTTTTGTCAAGCAGGGCTAACCCAAGTGTGAGATCCTCTCTGTCTCTGGCCTTGGAGGATTAGCTGGTACTCTAAGGTGTAAATCAGCAGGGTGGTCTTCTGTGCCTCAGAGCTTGTATTTAGCAGCAGGTGTTCACATATGGTAGCGCTCATGCTGGTCTCTGCAGATTGTGTCCCATATTTAAATAATTCTGTTTATTTTATTTTTAATGAGGATTTTCTGCCCTTAGGTCTTCGACAGGGAGAACTTCAGACAAAAATTTAAATATCTCTTAAGGGAGATAAACCAGGCTGGTAACACACCCTGAATCTTTAAAAGATGTGTTTGGGAAAGAGGAACACAGCCAAAAGTTACCTTAAGGTTTTATCCTTGTGAGAAAGTTGGATGGAGCTGTAGTCTTCATAGCAATCTATCAGCCTGATATGGTGTGTCTTAGGGGTTTGTAACCAGCCTATATCTAGGCACTCTGGGCTTTCATCCACCCCTCCTTTTTTAGGGAAGTGGAAATGAAATACACATTAGTCCAGAGGAATTGAGCAGAAGCATTACTGCTGTTTTCAGAGATATTGTTAGAAAACCCTGCTGATACATCATTTTCAGGGGACACCACACCTATGCATGTGTGGCTGTGCATGCTTCTATGCCAGCCTTGCTCTGATAACATCTACTTGATCAGGTCATGCTCTCATATTCCATGTAATTTCCAAATTCCACCCAAACCATAAAATCATTATCTCTTGTACCTGTCGGTACCATAATGATGGATATCAAAGCTGTATCCTGTTTCTGTCATGAGGTATGGAATTACACTAGGCAGCAGATGTGCATTACACAAAAGCAAGAATAGGCAATTTGGATTTTTCCAGGTTTGAACTCCAGTTTTATCTCTGTGTTTATCATGTACTGGGCTCTTCCTGGCCCAGTGAACATCAGCATAGAATGGCTTGATAATACACTGAGGGGTAAACACAGTAATGCTGTATGTCTTTCAGGAATCAATATGATACCAGGTCATAAATTCACTAGGAAATCACCCAACAAGGCTACTACTGTCTTCAAACAGCTTTGCTGCTGTTTCAAGCACCTTTTGAACGAGATATGTTAGAATAATAACACATATTAAAAAAAAAAAAAGAGGAAAAAAAGGAATAAAAAAGAGAGAAAATAGAAGGAAAGGGAAAAAAAAGATACTATAAACAGCAAAGTGCAGACAAATAACACACAAGCAGACACTAAAGAGCAGAGCTACATGGGGACTGTCCTACAGCTACTACCTCAGATCTAGGCCCTTTTGCCAAGGAGTTTTTCAGCTTTCCTCCTTTTGAACTCTGCAATTTCTTCCGGGAGTAACCCATGAGCTCTATACCTGCAGTGAACAGGTAGGCCATTAGAGAAAGAACCAGTTCAGTTTCATCTGAAATAAAGAACAGACTGTAATGGAGACTGAGGGAAAGGTAAGTGTCTTCTGGTGAGAAAAATGAAAACAAATATAGGTCCTGGCTCTGGCTTTATTTATTCCCCTCTTGTACCACTCGACTTACTGCAAAGGATGAGGTCAGCTAATTAAATTTTAAGTGTCCAGAGAGCTGTTGGCACTCTTAGACACTTCTGCCAGGACAAGATGAATGACTTTGTTGATTAAGGAGTACAAACTATATCTTTGTCATGGCTGTTTCCAGAATCTATTAGATAAGATGAATCCTGGGGGAATGATTCCATTATTCCATTGATCCTTTCCCTCATTCATTAAAGGGAAGAACAGAACAAAACAGCAGTGAAGACCTTGCCTTTGGTTAGTTCAGTTCCTGCCTCAGTGTGTTTTGGTCTTCAAGGGATGTTGCTTTCAAAAGCTCTCAGCTAGCTAAGCTGTGGGCACATTTCCGGGGGAAATCCTATTTAACTGTCCCTAGAGAAAGCCAGCTATCTCTGAAAGCTAAACACGAATTTAACAGCCTTTCCTGAGAGAGATCAGAGCCAAGTTTCAGCTCTTTTGCCAATTCTGCTCTACAAATGGAAATGCCTAGACAAGTTGTCCTCCCATGCCTCATCTAAATCCTCAGCTCTGGGAACATCTTTACTGTTTTTAGAAATATTGATCCCTGTTCATAAACTTCCTCATGAATGATGGTGCCTTTAGGGCTGGGTCCCAAGGACAGGGAAGCCAGGAGGTTATAATTCTGATGGGTTCCATGAGGAATGACTTCTTCTGGGAGTCTACAACTCAGGTGAGATTTAGCTCCCTGATATTTTTTCATCTGCAATATAGATGTCTCTATCTAAGCCAAATATCTTAGGCTCTCTTCTGAGCCAGTGGAGGGAAGCTGGCACTGCTAGAACATAGCAGGAGTTTATCCCAAAGCAGAAGACCAACACCAAGAAATGTCTGTTTCTCTGCACTGACTCTTAAAAGACATGCAAGGTGACCAGATCAGATGGAGGTAAATAACTTTTAAAAAGATTAAATCCTGCCTGTTGGGGGGAGAAGAGGAATCTTTGTGTCCAGACCCTTTATGGAAGCAGTAGCAAAATTCAGCCACACATGGGTGAGCATGAGGGGTTTGTTCTTTGAGTCCACCCAGCAGGACCCACAGTGGAGTGGAGGAGGTTGCTGCCTGTGTCTGCCCAATAGTGCAGCAGGTTGCGACCCACGGAAGATGAAGGCCTGACCAGGGTATCTGGGGATCAAGCACGGTATTAAACTGCCTGAGGTCCACCCCCAGACATTGCTCACACAAGTATCAAATAAGTGTTTGGCAGTGACTTGACTTTCATCCACTGCACAACAGCAAAAAGAAAGATCCAGTGTAAACAGAACTTTAACATCTCCTGACTCACTAATGTCTGAGCAACAGGAGAGGTCTAGTTCTGCATCATCCATCCCAGCCTTGGGCAATACCCCTCTTTTTGGAGACAGCTGTTATTTTTCCAAAGTCCTCTCTTCCCATCACCTTGTTTCCAAAGCCAGCAGAAGAAAATTTGTGAAGTTCTGCCTTTGCTTCCTTTCTGAACACTGCATTTAGAGTTTCTTGCTATTAGCACCAATTCTGTAATATTCCAGTCAGTTCTCCCAGAAACTTCAGCTTGCTCAGAAAGAGCTTGTTTAAATATAAAAGCTGGTGAAATCACAAGTCAAACAGTCTTGTTCAAAGGGAGATGAGTCACCAACTTTCATTCCCTTTCTCATCCTCCATCAGATTTCAGAGAAAAGTTCTTCTCTCTCACTGTCATTATGCCACAGCCATGATCAGAATACTCCTTTGTCTTCATTTTGCTGTTGTGTTAGGTGGTCATAAATAATTTGAAAAGAAGGGATTGAGTGTGAAGCAAAACACATCTGTCCTGACATTGCATGATCAAGCCTATGAGACAGGATGCTTTGATTTCCCCAAATAGCTCTTGTGTTATGTTAAATGTTATATCAAGTTTATTTAGGAAATATTTTTATGCTGTTGTATAATTCCAGCTATGGAAGGACAATGAGAATTTTTCACTGCTGTTTGGTCCACAAGCTCTTTTATTTCTGATTTAAAAGTGAATTTGACAGACTTCAAATAGGAGCCCAAGTGGAAATGCTTTCACTTTTCTCCTCAGAAAGACACATCAGCAGCAACAGCAACACTAGAGACTCTATGGATCCATCCTACTAGGGTGCTCCAAAACAGACAAAGCAATGAGAATTTGTACTGGGTAGAAGAAAAAACCTTGTTGTCCTAATGGGTGTCTTTTTCCTGGCTCATAAAAAGGTGTTTCTCACTTGGGGTTGGGAGATGGATTCTTTGATCATCCCTCACTGTTTCTCATCCATTTATCTTCAAAGAAGGATCTCAGTACTTCCTCCAGGGTTGGTCCTCATACATGTGAAGATGAGAGAGCCCCAAAACTCACCTACTCCTGGCTGCATCTTCAGTTTTCAGAGATGTCTCACATCAGGTTGCACTTATCACTGTGAATGGTAGTGGGCTAGATGACCTATCAACTCTTCTGGACTTAAGACTTACTGCATGAATTCACAAAAGATTAAGGGTTCTGGGTTTATGTTAAAAATCAAAAATTCCCATATGCTCTTTACCTAGGCATTGGGTTAATGGTTAAAAACCTTTGAGAGGATCAACAATCTGTATCTTTCTTTGCTGAATTGTATTAATTTTTTTCCTCCAGTTAACTTTCCACAAATAATTTAAAGGGAAAGTTTCTGAACAAAACTGCCTGCTGGGATAGAGGACTTTCAAACACTGTATTCAGTACCAGAGCAAAGAATTTCTGAAGCAGGATGGTGAAAGTTAGAAATTCAGAAGATTAAGAATGTTACTCATCTCCTTGGAATGGTAAAGGAAGATCATCCTGGCTCTTGGTTTTGTTCTGGTTTGGGTTCTTTTTGTTTTGTTTTTTTTCTTTCTGAATTTCATTAGCCATCGAGTTTTCCTAGTGTTATATATATTTTCAGTGCCTTGCAAAATGCATCTGAGATTTAGTCCAGGTCAGGCTTGTGTCTGCTATTTTTGCACAAACTCCTATCTTTTCTGCTTTTTAGGACAAGAGGAATTAACACCAGAGTTGACAAGGTTCTGCCTGTCCCAAACCATCACAGGATGCCAACTTCAAATATCACACATTCATGTACTTGCAACTTTGTGCTTTTTCCATGTCTGATAATTCAGCCCCCCCCCAGCTAGTCACCTGATGTACCCTCAAAGAAACTTCACAGCCTTCCTTTAAACCTATCTGACTGAAATCTCAAAAGAATATCCTACAGGTAGTCTGCTGCTTGACTGCTTGGCACACTTGGTTTTGCGGTCTCTTAATTTTGTTACACCTTCTCTATGTCCAATCTGCCATTATTTCCTGTGGCAGTACGATGTGTATGTGTAGAAATCTGCCCTGAAGCAAGGAAATCTCTAGAGAGGTTATAGAACTGTCCTGCCCTGTTCTATGTCAGACAAAGTTAACCTAAAGGTCCTGTGTAAAACTGAGATTTGACAAGACCTAGAAAGAAGGACTTATCCTTTGAATAGGAACTTCAACAGTTTCCATCCCTAGGATATGACCCTTGAATCCATGGCCCACAGGTGTGCAATTCCATAGCATGGACATAAGACCAAGCATGACTTACTAACCTACACTTGGTAGGAAATGCCTCTCAGCATGGCCACCACAACTGCCCACCCGTAGATGTTTAGGCCACCCAAGTCACAAAATAAAGCTTGAGATAGAAACAAGTGCTCATAGACCTCATGGTGAGAAAATACTCAAGAGAAGATAAGCTGCCTCAGGACAGAGTGAAAAAAATGAGTAGAAGAGGAATTTATTCAGTATTTCCTTCTTCAGATCAATAGCCTACAAATGAGGAAATCCCTATGGAATTATATGAGGCAGTGACTTGAAACCACCATATTGGCCAACTAGAGAGAAACAGCTTCCAACCTCTTGGTTTTGTGCCAAAATCTGAATCATCAAGATAAGGCTGGAAAACAGGACATAATATCTGATATCTCTCTGGTAACATCACAGCTTGTGCATGAGGAAGTTCTCCAAATATTTGCTTTTCTTGAACATGCAGTTACTTCTTTCTGTCACTTAACATTTGATTTCTATGGGGTGTAAGTTTCATTTTGATCCTTCACTTGGACAAATCCGTGTTTGCGTAACTTTACTTTTTTTCCTCTGATTACTGTCACAATCACTCATCTGCTGTGTGATCTATGGGGAGAGAGATACTGCAAAAGAACAGTGAAGATCTGGGCTTTGGGACAAAAGCAGATCACCTCTGCCTCTGCAGTGCTGTGGGTGGACTCTTCACAGGTTACATATGGATGTTCAAGACCCTCTGATCCTGAGTACGTGGGGAAATGGGGAAAATTTTTTACTCCTCTTATTGTCTGCCTGGACCTGATTAATTTTCTGCCATTTACAATCCCTGTTTAGAAACAGCTCAGCCTTTGGTTCACATGGCCAGAGGACAGGATATTTGAGACTGGTAGAAAGAAACTCAACAGTCAACAGAGGCTTAAATCATAATGACTTTCAAATAGTAAAACCAGGATGAAAGGACCTACTCTCAAAGTAGAAGTCTTAGTACTTCCTCAGTTGCATGGTAAGCCAGCCCACCTTGCTAAGATAGCAAAATTCCTCCAAGTTTCATATTTCCCGTGAATAATAGTGCATCCTTCATATCAACATACATCATTCAATAGCACATTTCCATCAAGAAGTAAATAAAATGCCTTCAAATCTAAAAAAATAGTCTCTCAAAATTGTCTTCCAGTAAACTTCTATTTTCCAACAACTGACACCCAAATAACTTTAAAATTAAGTCCCAAAATACTGCAAGTTCCACTCTACTCCAAAAAACCTCTGGGGTGGCTCTGAGCATAAGGGTTGCCCTGTATGCAACTGCCCAAGTAGCTGACCACTATCTGCAGGGGGAGATAAAAAAAGTCTTTATTTTCTAAGAGGGAATGAGGCCATACGTAGAACAAGACTGATCAGGAGAAGTCAGAACTACATTAAAACAGACCTTGTTTGCTGTCAGACGTTGGTCTCTGAGGTAGTCACTGTAGGACCTGAATAAAACAGGCATCTTGCAAGGGCCAATCGAATCAGACCGCTTAGCAAGTATTTCTCTTTATTGTCTATAAAGGGAGTCAAGGCTGACTGCTTTTAGTGTGGGTGACCACACTGTTCTTGTCAAACAAATCCGACCCTTGGGTTTTATGGCCTGACCACAACATCCTTTCCAGGCATACAGCAGGTGACAGCTGAACAGGGAGTACTCTGTTTGCAAAGTCATGCATTGCAAAGCTAGAAAATGACTTAATGAATTTTGAGTGCTCAATCTTTGCTCATCACCACCATCTGTATGGAGGCAATACCATTAAGTCTTCAATTACTTAACAGTGTCATAGATTTGTAACACAAAGTCTTCTCATTGTTCTATTAGAATGAAAGGGAAGAAATGTGTTTATATGTTGAATGAGGTTGGTGTTTTCTGCAGGAATTTGATGGAAGAGGAGAAAAATCTGAGTGTCTCTCACATACTGATGACACCAGAGACCTGAAAGTGTCCCTGCCCGTGTGTCTCCTACATGCACACAGAGCAGGAAGGAGATTCAGGGAGGAACTCTCCGGTGTTCAATCTCCATGGGAGTATAGGGGAGAAGCAGCAAGTTTCCATGTCACTTTGTGGGAACTGCAAATAAGGAGAGGTGCTGAAGGAACCGCATCACTTCTGAGTCCCAGTACTGTGCCTGAACATGTAAGTCACCTAAGGAAAATGATGTAGGCTTTGCAAACAGAGAACATGGAAAGATGGATATTCAGCCTGTGAGCTCCAAAAAAGACCTTTTAATGAATGTCTTGAACAGTGATGAAGTCACACTTACCCTGGCTTTATTTCAGGAGGTTTAGGTAAGGGCTTCAGAAAGCCTTTTTTCCCAACCAGCCAATATGTTTCTTCTACTCCTTTACCCTAAAATAAAACCAAAAATCCAAATAAAAAGCAGCTTTTTGACTGCCCTCTCTTCGACATGTAATTTCCTCACTAGGTTCCTCTGGCTTCATACATATCCAGAGACAGACCATGCCTGGAAATCTTGGGCTGTCCTTCAGAATAGCTCAGGGATTATTTGAATTTCATTTTCCTGAAAGAGGATATTCATTATCCTTGTTCCAACTGTCATTTACAAATTACCCTCATTGATCTGGGTCATTGAAACTACACAGCTGAACAGAAATTGGAAACTACAGGATCACTAATCATCTTATTTGGCAGCACTAGCATTATTAATTGAGAGATTTTACAACTCATTCTGAAGTGAGTATCAGAATAATAACTTCCTCTCCCACCACTGATGATTTAGCTTTTAAGGTGTGATGCACCTGATGAACTGTAGGCATCTATATGAGAGTCAATCACCCTTGACTGAAGAAGGGGAGGAAAACAGACATTCATCTTCACATAAACTAGGCCCTGAAAGTACTCCAGGTTAATAATTTCCTAAAGGGCCAATTTATCCTCACTAACTATATAAAGGTTTCTTTCCATTGACTAAACCTGGAATAATTACCCCAGATCTCCACTTGCAGACATATGAACTTGAATGATTCCACTTGTCATGCAAGATTGTTAAGGGACCTGAGGCCATATTCAGACCTTTTATTCTAGGTATTTAAGGCAAGCAAAGCTCCTGCTTCGGTCTATTGATTATGTAAGGGTAGAAATTATGTTTGAATTATTTAGTACTGTCTTGTTTGTACACTGAAAATAGAAGCTTCCATCAAGGGTGGACTAAATAGACTGCTATATAAATACTTATATCCAGCACATACAGCTGATTGCTCAATCCCACAGTCCTTCAATAACCACCTCATGTATGGAAACAACTGAAAGGAACAATTTTGAAAGGATTCAGCTGAAGGTTGGTGGATGAAGGCCAAAAAAGATCTTAATATGAAAATTCCTTAAGCAAGAAGACTCCCCTGTGAAGTGCTTCACATAGCCCTTGCCTTCTTACCCTCAGTTCTGTTTTTCCCCTGGGTATGATTGTATAGCCTTCATTCAGACTCCGAAGCGTATCCACTGTATTTTGGCTGACGTGAATTCTGTAAGCTGGGAACAGAAAGCAAAGCAGCTGGATCACTGTACCACACACATGCAGTGAATTCCCCACTTCATCCTGACAAGGAGAAGTGCTCCAACACAGGTGTGTGGCTGGTGGAGCTGTGTGGTGCTCCTCTACATAGAGTTTAATGCTGACTGATGGATTCTTCCAGGCAGGGCTGTAAAGAGCATGAGGGGAGTGGAGATCTGCTCTGGGAGCTTCCTGGAGACGGATACCAAACACACTAAGTGTAGAAGTGCAGCTCTCAAAGATGGTAAGTGGTTTTCCAGCAACATTGTCAACTGGATTGGTGTTTTATCTATTGCCACAGTACAACTAGGGAATGAGAAAGAAATGAAAAATAGCCAACTGTCCAGCTCCAGACACCAAGCATAATTTGAAAGCTGGGATGAAGAGCAGAGAGATGGAGTTTGCAAGGGAACATAAAGAAACTATCGCTATATTTCTAGATCTGTCTGGATTTTTAGTAATTGATTCCACCCAGAGCTGCCATTTAGTCTATGAACAAAAAGGGCAAAGGTGGAGAACTTTATTGAATTCCCATTTCCCCCAGATTGTTTTACAGCCATTGCTGGAACTCACAGAAATTTGTTATTGTTCTGCTGGTGTGAACAAGCCAGGAAATATTTCTAAAATATTTCCCCCCAAAATAGTTTTCTTTGTTGGGTTTTTGTTTCGTTTTTTTGTTTGTTTTTGTTGAGCTTTTATTTCAATTTTGTCACATTCACATTCCCTCCTCCTTTGAAGGATGGGGGATGAGCTGATTAATTTTTTTCCATAGTAATAAGAAAGAAGAACATCAGTTTGAATATGTAGAGGAAGATCACACAGCTATGAGCTATATTTTCTGAGAGACTAACCTACAATTTTTCTATTTATCTATATGCATTTCTATTAATGTGTAACAATGCCCTTGTACCTGCAGTGCTCCTGCTGTCTCCAATCTCAGTGGGACTTTGTATGACCAAGGGTATGGTGGAAGTAATGCCCGCATGTGCTTCAACCCTTGCTTTGTACTGGTCATGAAAGGTAAATGCATAATTTTTCTGTGCAAGGACAGCTCTGAATTAAGAGTTCTTAGCACTGACTGAAAGCAAGATCCAAACCATAGTGGAGAAAAGTAGGGCAAGATTCATGCTGATTTTGGTTGATGGGATTCGAGTCAGAGGACTGCAGCTGGAAGGCAGGGTCCTAAGGGCTGGCCTACAATGGCAAAACTGGTGCCCTATCCTTCAGGCTGCTTTGAATTCTGTAATTTGACTTGCCCCTTTCTTTGACTGCCTGAAATACTCACGCAGGCCCGTGGACTCCATCCGTGATGCCGTGTTCACCGTGTCTCCGAAGAGGCAGTACCGGGGCATGGTCAGCCCCACCACGCCTGCCACGCAGGGCCCTGAAAGACACATCACCTGCGTGACCCCGATGGTCCGGCACAAATCTAGGGGCTCACTGACGAACAAATCTCATCTGCTCCTCTAATATTCAAGAAATTGCTTGGGAATACAGAAGAAGGTTTTTCTAAAGATCTTATTGACCTTGGTGCTTGCTACAAGCAGTCAAAAGTTAAGCATTGCTCTGGATTGCATGCTGGTGTTTCATGTCTGAGAAAGGTCATGTGTGGTAGGCCCTCAGTTCACCACCATCTGGGAGAAATTTGTTCAGGATTTGTGGAAACTCAAGGACTATCAAAATCTCATTTTAAAAAGGCCTTTTTCCATGTGAGAAAACTAGAGTTCAGATCTTGTGACATGCCCTGTAACCCGCTGAAACAGGATTAAAAATCAGCCTTGGAAGTCCAGAGGTGCTGGCAGCACTCTGGACCACCCTGTGTCCCCTCCTTGTAAAAGAAGACATTGTTTGCTTGCCTGTCTAGTCAAGACCTGGTTTTTCCCTCTTTCTCATTCTTTATACAAGATCCATTCACTTCCTAAGTAGCTTCCAAATAATCGTTGCCAAGTTGTCAGGGAGAGGTATGTGTGCAGGATCCACATGAACATGCACAGACTGGGAGATAAAATGTGTGGCAGCCAAACAGCACAGACAATTTTCATCTGGGGCATTTGGCTTAGTTAATGTTTAGACTACACCCTGAAAGAGGACATGCTAAATTTCATTGCCCACAATAGAAAACATCGGGCCTGCAAAATAAATGCAAAAAAAAAAAGGAAAATTAAAAAAAATATATATATATAAAGCAATGTAATGAGGTGTATGGCTTCCTGCAGAGAAAAGACAGGAGTTTGTGCATTTTCCATCAGATGTATTTATGAGATATGCCTTTTCAGGCTTTGCCTTTTCAATGTCATGATCCTTCTGACTTAAGATTTAGTATAACTGACACCTAGGAAATTTTTCCCATGCAAGACTACAAGAGATGTGAACATTGTACATCATCAACAGTACCTGAAATGATGCTACAGATAAGGGTTTTCATAATATAAAAAGGTTATAGGCTAAAATGTTGGTTTTAAAACAGTAATAATAGTAATAGTAACAATTGTAGCCTCATTTAGAAGTGGCAGTTATTTAGTTTAGTACAGTGTAATTTTATGGTGATTTTAGCCTTGTTTACAAAAATTGATCCTTCATATAGTTTTCAGATATATCTTAAGGATAATGAAACTCCATAGCTGAAAGCAATGGGGAACTTTGCAAGAACCTCTCTTGCAATGACCTCTGAAAAGTTGCTGCTCCCCAAAGTTGCCGGATTTTAATATACTTCACGAGGATGCAAACTGAGAGGTAAGACAGATTTTAAGTCCTGCCTGATGAAGCATTGCTTGATAAAAGATTAAAAAAAAGAGAGATGAAGAATGGTTCATACAAAAAATGTTACAAGGACTTGAACAGCGTGGATCAAACTGGATCAAACTGGATAAAACACAGCAGGCAGAGACTGCTGGAGATCATGAAAACCTGATTTAAAGGGTTTTTTTTCAGGGAAAAACACTATTCTTCAGAATCTCTTACAAGTTAATTCCTATCCTTATCAGTACTCTCTAATTTGTTTCAAGCTTTTCAGGAAAAGAACTATATCCACTAGAGGAAGTTTTATTCAGGTTTTCATCTATAGGCACTTCTATAGCACAGCTGTAAAGACACTGTCGATAGTCTGAGCCAAAGACCTTATGGTTCCCTAACTGGTCTTTATTGTGTGCATGCTAATGTAAGATATGCACAAAAAAAAGGTCTTTTGGAGACTTCTTAATTTATGCTTCAGTAAGAGCTTTCCCTAAGAAAACATTATCTCACAAAACATTGCCTCTCTTCTTTTTGTGGTGATAACACAACAGCAGCAGTCAGAAATCCCAGTAAGGACCAAAGCTCTTTCTGTAATAGGTGTTGCAAGGACACAAAAAGGTGGTTCCTGTCAAAAAAAGAGCCCTCACTGAGGAGGAATTGAGCTCCCTTCGTTAGAGCATGGTGCTAATAACACCAGGGTCGTGGGGTTTATCCCTGTATGGGCCATTCACTTGAGAGTTGGACTCCATGATCCTTGTGGGTCCCTTGCAACTCAGAGTATTCTATGATTCTGTGATTACATTTTAAGAAGCACAAATAAAGGTGGCTGAGCTTCTGCTGTAGTCAGTGGAGGCCAAGTCAAAGTGGTCAACTGAGCCATAAGAGCTTTTCCACTCCTGCACTTGAGCAGCTCTACAGGGTTCATTTACATGTCCTCAAAATGAGTGCAGGCTCCCTAAAAGTCCTGGAAACACCTCCATTCAGGTTCCCTGCTCAGATGGTGTAATCATCCAGCCATTTCTGCAAAGCCCACAACGTAGGAGAGGCAAGATTTCTAGGGCAAGGTATTATCTTTATAGAGTACTGCTTTTAAGCCTGTGCTATTGCAAAAAGTTTTTAGTTCAAAACCAGCCCTACCATATAAGCATTCCCAAAATTACACATTCTCTATGTTGAAAGCATCTAAGACTTAATTCACTCACTTCCTTCATCTCCTGTGTGTGTTCCCCCTTTTACAAACAGCTTCAGCAACAGGCTAAGAAAAATCTCCAGTGGTAAATCTCCCACAGTTACAAGTTTCAGAGGAAACCAGACACCCTGTGATGAGGACATTATGGCCTAGTTGTTTAATTACACAGGTTCACAGGTTTGCTTTGAAGTGTCTCTTTTCCAGGCTTGCAAGGGTCAGTTAATGAGAGGCTCTGGCTAAGACTCTGCAAGAACCATCAGCAGTGCTGCAGAGTTTAAGAGTCAAGATCAAAGTGCAGGGCTGACTGCCAGAGAGCCTGACTGATACACAAATCTTCAGCCTCTGTGGAAAAGCTTATCTTCTCACTGACTGTCTCGCTGACTGTCCTGCTCCAGCCCAGACACGGACAGTGGGGAAACAGCTGAGTCAGCTGAGTTATCCTGGACCTGCAGTGAAGTCAAGAGAGGACAGCCAAGATTCCAGGATGCGTTTGAAGCAGGGGAGAAAATGCAGACCAAACACTGGTCGTCTTGTCCTCTTTGCCTTACCCATGCATTGCCACAAGCGGACCACGGACACGGGCCAGCAGTTCCCAGAGGTGCAGCTTTCCCTTGGGATTGAATAGACATGGGCAGCCCATGCCCAAATGGAATTTACTGCTTTTTCTGAGGGGGCATCAGGAGCTCTTCTAGGCATCAGTTTCCAGAGAGCAGTTGAAGTACATGACTGGGGGTCACACCCTTTCTCCATCCTTTCCAATACAGCGAAAGTGTCAGCCAAGCTCTCCTCTCCCCCAAGAGCTTCCCCAATGTTTTCATGATGCTGATGATTCGCTCTTCAGGCTTTGTTTCTCAGGAGAAACAGGGTCTAGGGTTAATCATACTGCTGTCAGCTCTGTGGCTCAGAGAGATCGTTTGCTTTGGAACACGTGTCTGTGGCTGCTCCCGTGACAGTATGATGCTGCCAGATCTGTGCAAAACAAGATCTGCAGAGTCCTCCCCCCTCTTTCTCTCACACCCAGTACAACAGTTCATAGCAATTCTGCTTTCCAGATATCCAGAGTTCATAAAAAGAAAACAAAAAGAAGTTACTACCCTCTGTAGACATCACCTAGGGATATATTTTTTGGCCAACTGCATGGGAGATACATTGCAGAACTGATGTCAACAGGCAGCAGCAGATGTTGCACAGCAAATCCCTCTCTTTCCATGTTGAAAATGTGCTGCTTGTGTTCCAGAGACTCCTGCTCTGGTCAAGACAATCTGCAGCCATAATCTCATCTAATTTCTGACAGAGTGTAAAACACACAGTTTTAATGCTTTACACTTCTGTGAAGGGTTAGCTAAGACACACAAACTTCAAAGACAAGAGTAGGGAGATGTGTTTTAGAGATAACTCCAAGAGGATCTTATAAGGTCTAGGAGATATGAAATATTGATTTTAACTCTTCTCAAGTCACAGCTCTGTTCTTGGAGATACTTTCTTTACTCTGCTTCTGTCTCCCAACATGTACATCAGGGACAAGGATACTGACATCTGCAAAATGCTTGCATGCCAAAGCTGCAGAAGTGTGGATATTATCAGATAAGTAGAAGGATAAACCTCCTGTAATACTGGGTCAGACTCCTGGGCATTCTTAGGCATTGTTTGGCTTTCCACAATGAGCAATACCTGTGTAATTTAGAGGGAGAGGCAGGAAATCTGGTGACAGACAGCTGGGAAAAATCTATTAATGGCTGAGCAAAAAATGTGTAAAATTATAAAAGTTCATATCTCTCATAAAAATA
Organism: Edolisoma coerulescens; assembly: GCA_013397115.1. Taxonomy (NCBI): domain Eukaryota; kingdom Metazoa; phylum Chordata; class Aves; order Passeriformes; family Campephagidae; genus Edolisoma; species Edolisoma coerulescens. The sequence goes on along the minus strand of VWZW01005506.1, from coordinate 101,236 downwards.
CTGATTCGTGGTAATAGCAGATGTATTTTCCTACATTTAAAATACTTTCACCTATATAACTGTAGTTCTACTGTTTTGGAGGTTTTTTGTTTTATTTTGGAGTTTAATTACATTTTGTATATATATATATTTGTGTATATATATATATATATATATAAAAGGAACCTCCTCCTTTCTTTTTAAACAAGCCACTTTTCTGTTGATTGAATACATTATGACTTCTACATCAGAGATAATGTTTTCTCTATAACATAACATTTTCTTAAGAGCTGTATCACATTTTTCTTCCAATATATCCTACCCGTAATAAATCTCTCCAACCTTTTTGTGCTTTCACTTTTTATGCCTTTTTATGTTTCTGTGCTTTTTCATTTCAGAACAGAGTTGCAAAGACATCACTGGGTGTCTCGATATCCCACCTCTGAAGGTCCTACGGCACATCAGAGAGCTATCCATACAATGAAACACTTGTGGCTAACATGCCAGATGTAGTTCCTGGCTGGAACAGAATACACCATCTGTCCTTAAAATGATACTAAGCCACTTTCCTCCACAAACCCTCCCTGGGTTTTGTTTTTCCATTTTAACACCCTTGGTGATATGGAAGACTTTAAAGTGTCTCGTAAGGGTGTTTTTGGGGGGGCAGGCATGAAGAAAGCATGCCAAGTTGGAAATGCAGTTGAGAGGGAGTTCTCTGATGTTCGGGCGCAGGCGGGTGCTGCTGCCTACCTGTGTGCAGCCCAATTCGTATCCTGAGGGGAATGTCTGGCATGTGCCTCATTTTGAATGTTCCCACGGAGCTGAGGATGTCCAAGGACATGTTGGCTATTTCAGCTGCGTGTTTGTTTCCATTCCGTTTTGGGAGCCCTGAAGCCACCATGTAGGCATCACCAATTGTCTCCACCTAGTAAATACCATTACATCAAGAAATAAATATATAAATCAAAAAAGATGGAAAGGAAACACAGAATAAAATTACTTCTCACCTTGTAAACATCATGGTTTCCAAGAACGGCATCAAACAGCGAGTAAAGGTCATTCAGAAGGTCAACGACTTCAATGGGTTCACTGAGGGCCGAAATGGATGTGAAGCCCACAATGTCACTGAAGTAGATGGTCACCTGGTCAAAATACTCTGGTTCCACAGTGCCACCAATCTTGAGGGCTTCTGCCACTGATCTGAAATAGCAATACAAAAAAGATGGCAGGGAACAAACCCTTTTCTAGTGCACACCCAAGAGCTCAGACTCCTGTTTTTCTCTGTTCAGATCTCCCACTAAATAGAAAGTTCTATATGGCTGTAACCAGCATTGATTAAAGTGCCTTACTTTGATTTGAAGGTGCTTGCCAAAATTGATGGTCAGGTCTACAATGTTGCTCACTTCTGGGGAAGAGTGTTGTCCAGACTAGCTATGGGTTATTTGGTTTGGGGTAATTTTGGTTTGGTTTGTTGGGGGTTTTTTACCACTTAAGTACCAGTACTTACGGTGGAAGCATTTGTGACAGAAGTTTTTCTGTCTTCTGTTTTTCAACCTCTAGCTCTGCAGTCCGCTCGCTGATTAGATCTTCCAGGTTGCTTGAGTACTGCTCAAGCATCCTGAGCATTGAGTCAATGATATTGGTCTTTTTCCCTTTGTTGATGGTTTTGAACTGGAAAATCAAACTGGAGAGTTATTTGTCTGTTTCCTTACTCCACTGTAGCACTCTGAGTTTGGAAAGGAACTAAAAGCAAACATTTATTTTGAAGGGTCAATGCTAAAGACTGGCTTTTTCAATGGCAAGAGTTCAAAGATAGAGGACAAGGTGAATAAGAATGTGAATTTGTATCAATCAGTGAGAGTTAGGTGAAACATAACCTTATAGTAGTTATCAACATGTACATTGTTATGGAGTCTTGTCAGGCTGCAGGTTTGCAACCCCATTTATCCCATGAACAATCTTTAGGGTAACTTGCAAAACTTTACATTCAGAGGCACAAATGTCAGGGTGTTAGCAACATGTACAACCTGTTTGCATGTTACTGGACTTAAATCTATATCTGCGCACTGACATGCATGTGTACTGCCACCTCCATTCCCAATGCTTCACTGAGTTGTGCTTTCTCCTCCTGACCTGAAGTTGAGCCTCTGGAACTTTCGGATACTTTGTGGCTTTAGAAGCTGCCTTAGACTCAACAGCAGAGTTACTGGGTTCAAAATTATTCACAGCTTCATAGAACCAAAAGGTAAAAATTATGGGTATTTGTTTACCTGTTTTAAAGAAATGCCCTAAAGTTGTGTCAGGGAAGGTTAAGCTTGGATATTGAGAATTTTTTTCACAGAAAGGTTTTGTAAAGCATTGGAACAGACTGCTCAGGGAAATGGTGGAGTCACAGTCCCTGGTAGCATTCAAGAAACGTGTGAATGTGGCACTTGGTGGAGTTACCATCTGTGAAAGTGCTCAAGAAACATGTGGATATGGCACTTGAGGACATGGCTTAACAGTGAACATAGTGGTGGTACTGGGTTGATGATTGATGATCTTAAAGATCTTTTCCAAACTTAATGAGTCTACAATTCTCTGACCTTATAAGAACACAGGAACTCCATTGCTTGATCAGAAAGGGGGGTTATTTTGCCAGTACCTGTCCATGAGACTGGCCAGTAACAGATATTTGGGAAAGCTTTTCAAACAGGCCTCAGGCACAGTCATATTTCCCTGGGATATTCTCCAAGCTTCCACCAACCTGGAACTGAGAAACCTCCTATTCCAAATGTTGTATCTTTGTCTTTAACAGTCTTTGGCAAATTTTCCTTATAGTCACCATTTAAATGCTTCAGAAGATTAAAAAAAAAAATTGATCTGAAGGTGCAGAATTTGCAAATATTTCATCTCCATGAGACCATCTCTGCAGATACACCGCAAATGTGAAGACATTAAGCCCATGTTCAAGCTGCTTCACCACCCCTAAGTCAGGACAAGTCTAGGGCTCTGTAACTTCTTCCTTCTTTAATAACTGAGTTAAAGCAAAAAAAACCCAAACAAAAAACCACTTCTCTGCCAAGAACAAACAAAGGAATTACACCAGCTGCTTTATTCACTGACCTTATGAAATACCTCCTCAAATGTTGGACGTCGCTCAGGGGCTTCAGCCCAGCATTGCTTCATTATCTGGAGGCATGTCAGGGGGGCTACCTCAGGAGCTATGTTTGGGCGGCACAGGGGAGGGGGCTTCTTCACTTTCTTTATAATTTCTGTGGCAAAGAGAAGAATGGGAAGCATATTGTAAGGTGGAGGGCCTTGATAGGGGCACAGGACATGGACCTTTCCATGTGTCCCTGGCTTGCTTCTTCAGCTGTCACTCTTACTCCTCAGCACCTAGTGTCTGTGCCAAATGAAGCTGGAGGTTTCTGCTTTTCTCTGTCAGCAGTCTGTTGAAGGATTTAAAAGAGATTCATCTGCCTTCCTGTCCCTGGAGAACCAGGTTATGAGCAATAAAGTGGCTGGATGGAGGAAGGATGTATGACAGATGCATGTGTGAGCCTGCAGGCTTGTATTTAATGAAATTACCTCTGACTCTCTCCACTAGGACCTGCAGTCTTCTAAGAGAGCAGAGGTTTATGGCTGAGCCGAGACAGGAAGGATACAAGCCTCTGACGCTTCATCATTAACTGGGAACCAGGACGTAGGAGGCTGATGGGAGTGGAGACAGTGGAAAGTATGTTAAGGGGGAGAGTTTGAGTTCAAAACAGTGTCTGGGAAATGACTCCCTGTCTAGAGCTCCCTTCCTAGAAATGAGGCTTGTAAGGAACTGGGCTTGGGTTTTCAAACCCTGAGAAGTCAGTCCTTTAACACCCACCAAAGTTATTGTATTTGAAAGTCTTATGTTGCTCAGTGCAGAGCAGTCAAATGGAGTGAAAACCTCTTTCTCTGGCAGGAGTCCTGCTGTTGCTGTGAGTACCCAAAGCTTTTCAGCATTGACAGCTTACTTTAAAGATCTTTGGCTCATCCCACCAGACTCCACAAAATGAACTAATCAAAACATCTGGCCCCAATATTTCCAGGGGCAGCCAAGGGGAAATGCCTTCCCCAAACTGTTTTAAATTTCACACCAAAAGTGCAAGATCCTTAGGATTGAGACACAATGAATAGAAATTCATCATTTTATCAGGTTAGAAAACAGAACTGAACTGTGTTCAACATTTGCTGGAGGTTCTGCAGGGGAATGAGGTGGGAGAAACCTGCTAATTGCATCATAGTCTACATCATAGGTCCAGCCCTGATTTACAGAGTGGGATACATCATAATCATCATTGTCATTGCATTGTAACAGCATCTTCAGGCACAGAAAGGTCAGGGCCCCATTTTCCCAGCTGAACTGGCAGATAATGAATTGTCATGCTCCACATTCAGCTTATAATGTGTTGAGAATGGGCTGTCCCTGAAATCAGCTAATTTTAGGTGGTTGGTCACTGCCTCCCTGTTCAAGTGCTTGTGACCTGACCCTGACTGCAGTGAGTTTGTTCTTCCCATGGATGCACAACATGGTTGCACCATGAGCAGCTCCTAAGGAGTTCACCTGCTTGCTGTTTCTGATATACGTAAGCAAAATGATGCATCGCTTCGACCTCTGTTGAAGAGAGAGTCTCTTAAAAAAGCAAAGGATTAAGGAAATACAGATGGGCAGACGGACCAGCTCAAAAACTTCAGCCCCATGACGTACAAAAAAGGGCCAATGAGTGGGAAGCAAAGGAGTTTCTAAGCTATAGGAAATTCTACCATCAGATTTCATCCCATACTCTGATGAAAAGTCAGAGTTTGGACAGGGAACTGGAGGTGCTGCAGTGGCCTGAAGCATCCGGGGGGTGACCTAGAGCCCCAATCCTGGTGAAAGCAGTGATGAGACATGTACCAAGGCTGTGATCAGAACTACACATTTTGATGCTTATTATGAATGTTGTGTTGAAAACAGATTTCTGCCACTGAGAAAGGTCATGAGACTAATACGTTATTGCCTTATTAATAAGGGGATTTGGCCAGACCTTTTATGAGTGCTCTGCACAAAGCCTTAAAAATATACTGTAATAGTTGCCTACCTTCAGCTGAGAGTTGGGATGTGCAGTAAGGTGGACCCCGAGCAAGCACTTCTTGCAGGATGATTGCAAAGCTGTAAATGTCCCCTTTGAATGTGCCTTTTCTGCACATGTCTGGGTCCCTCAGTAACTCAGGAGCTGTCCAGAGCAATTCTAAAAAATTCCAGAGCATCACATTCCTTACACTTGAACTCAGACTATTGCAAAGTAAGTGCTTAAATGAATACCTTATTTCAGTTATTTGAGGCAAGTTGGAAAACACTTCATTATTTACTGGATCAAATTTTTTACTTCTAGTGATGTGTTAGAAATGCTAAACATTCATGATGACAAAAAAAGAATTTTCCAAGTTTTACTCCATGCTTTTTTTAAAAAATATTGCCATACCAACAATTTGTATCATGTAACACCAGCTGTGAACTTCAACATAAGAAGTCATCTCACCACTGCCAGAAGTTTTAACACCTCTTTTTTTGATTGAAAATATTCCTGAGGAAAAATGCTGGCACCAAATCTTGAATTTCTTGTTACTGTTGTTCCTCTTTTACAAAGCAAAAATTAACAACATATTTTCTGTAGTTCTTTTTAGATGAAAATAGTTTCTGTAAAAGCAGTTTGTGACAATGTGATGCACAGTCTTTGTAATCCAACAGTTCGAGTGACAAAAGACAGTTGTAAAACACATCCAGCCTCATCCAGAAATGAATCTTCAACTGTGATATTGTTACCCTGGTAACTGTGCATTCTGAGTAATGGGGATATGGAACATTTCTGCCACTGCAAATGTGTTTATCTTCTGTAAGAGAGGAGAAGAAAGTGTTCTGTCTGATAACTGCACTATCTGAGACACTGGAAAAGTGTAGGTATCCAAGCCCCATGACAGAGGGAACAAAACACTACATACTACTTGAAATCAGGTTTCAAGAATAAACTGGGATACCAGAGGAACCCCAAGGCAATGGCCAAGAGAAAGAAATCCTGTCAAAGTCTCCAAACCTGGTCTCATGGGATGCTGTTCCTAAGTGGTGGGAATCTCATATGGTAGCCTTTGGTGATTGGCATGTAGAGGACCTATTTCAAAGAGACCTACATCACGTTATGTTTCAGATTACTTATTTTAACAAAAAAAGTGTCTTTGCATTTGGGTTAACATAAAACTCCAAATACAGGGATGGGTCTGAGGATGTGAAGCCATTCTACTGTCACAGAAATTCAGTACTGATAGGATTTCAGGGACAATTCAGTCCTTCTTCAATGGCAACAAGCTGAAGTTCTGTCACTGCTGACTGTAAAATATATTTTCTTTATCATGTCACTCTGCTATTCACTTCACTTTCAGGAAGTCTGAAAATCTTTGCTTACTCTTTCTGGTAACAATGTATGGTATAGAGGAAACCACACGTAGTGAGATTGAGCATGTAAATCCTTATGTGACCACTGGCCTGAAGTTATGTTGGGTCAAATATCCATTAAATCAATGGACAAATATTAAAAAAAAATTTCCTCATCACACCTACCTTCTGGGGATGGCTGAATGTAGGGGCATTTCTGTGCCTCTAAGATCTCGTTATAACCATAGTCAGTGATCTTCAGGACAAACCGGCCATCCACAACACAGTTACGAGACTTGAGACGTCCATGGGCAAAATCTCGGTGATGCAAATATCTAATTCCCTATGAAACGGCAAAAAAAATCAAGGTTGATCCTTAAGAAGTACCTTATCCATCAGCACTCAGAGACACCAAGCCAATTTGTCACCTTAGATGGCATCAGATGCTTCACTGACTCTATATGAAATGCAGTCATGATCAAAACAATAAACTATGGAAGAGGTTTAGAAATGGATTAGGAACATGAAATATCTGCACCCTAAAGTAATATTGGAAAGGTCTGACAACTTTAGGAAGAGTCAGATGCTTCCCTCTGTAGCCCTGCGCCTCACTGCACCCAGAAGTTCTTCTTTTAGGCCAGGATAAGAAAGTGGACACAAGCGTTACCAAATAGTTAGGTCAAAGGAAGTCATGAAGAGCTGGGTGCCCCTATCCAGCTCCCTCAAGGAGGTTCAGAAGGTGGATCACAGACTGCAAGAATGGTTCTGGCAGTCTACCCTCTGGAATCCACCTGTCCTAGATTAGTAGTTCACCATTAAGACATGAAAACATGGGACGTAACTGGAAATGTGAACACTGCTAAAGGGACCATATGTGCAGCCATCCTGTGGCAGGGGATGGATACTGTTTGGTTCTAAGGTGGATGCATTTCTGATTTACGACAAGGAAAGGCAAAGAATGAATTTGTCACAAAATTCTATTGTTCTAGGTGATCAGTTGCAGCCTGATGTGCAGTTTTAACCTCTTGTCCTGCTGTGTGGTTGTAGTTCTATTGCCCTAAATGGTGCTTCTCTCGGGTGGCAACTAAATAAGGATAAGAAGTCTCCATTAAAGACTGCTACAATTACATTCACATTTGTTTTCCCTATGTTATTATAAAAATCCCAAAGTTCTGGTTGAAATAGCTTAGTCATCATAAAAGTCCCATGCAGATCGTGCCTCAGCAGGAGCAATGGATTTACTTTAATTAGATCCATCACAAGAGAGGACTTGAACATCCAGTCCAGTTTCATATCTTCGTTTCTCAGCAAGTCCTCCAGGCTGCCTCGTGAGCAGTACTCTGTCACTATGGCAAAGATGCCACAGTCAGAGAAAAAGCCCAGGAACAGATTCACATTTTCATGACGCAGATCTTTCATCTGAAACAAGACAGTGAGTCACAGTGAGACCAGGTCGGCCAGACATCTGCACAGTAGCTTCTTGATATCACTAGATGCCCTTATCACTCTTGTACTCCCAAACAGCAGTCCATAAAAGGATGGGGAAGCAAACAACCTCTTTGGCGCTTATTTTTGGCTACTCAACACTCTTTTCAAGCTTTGCTTTCCTTTGTCCATCCATTAAGACAAAGCAAGATAGCAAAAGCAAACTAAACAGAAATTTGTGTTTTATTTAGACAAACTGGATTGAAATTTTCACTAGGCCAAAATGGCTTTGCTGAGGTAGATTGAGTTCAGCATGTGGATCTTGCTCTGACCTGGACAGCAATACTGTACCTAGAGAGTCCAAAGTCATCCAACAGTGGTGCCTTTGGAGACATGCCCTGGTAAATTTGTTGCTTTTACATGCATAAAAATGCCACTGCTATGTTAGCAATAGCTGTCAACAGCTAAGGGCCTTGAATACGGAAAACAAGTATGTTTTCTTGTCATTTGTAATAATAAAATTGAAGACTAAAATTAAGCTTCTGAGAGGCATCTTAGGTGGAAACACAAAGCAAACCCCAGAGAAATGCACAACTGTGTCTGTGTCACACTGTCAACATATAATACATGAAAATATCTACCAGTGCCTCACACTGTGCAGGGATGAGTTCCCCAAACCACTCCGCCTTTGCAGACAAGGTCACTTGAAGGATTCGCTGTACATTTAGCACTGCACCAGCTTTGAAGTGGCAGGTCCAGGGTGGGCTTTTACAAGCTGCTGGCTCTGATACATGGATCTATGGTAAATTTGTCAGACGCAGTCTTGCATGGTCCATTCTACCATGTTTCACCAGACAAGACTCATTGACAACCACAATGCATGATTTAATGGATAAACATGAGACAAGGACAATAAAAACACCCTGAAGCCACAAACATCCCCTGAGAAACCTTCCCTCCATGTCATCATCCCCTATTCCTACCTTCCTTAAGATGCTGGTGGAGCTTTGCCGCAGATTGTGAACTGCTCCCATCTCAAATTTTTTCAGCCACACGCAATCTCCCTGTCCACAATCACAGAATCGGAGAACGGTTAAGGCTGGAAGAAACCCGAGATGGACCATCTGGTCCAACCTCCCTGCTTAAGCAAGGTCACCCTAGAGCATTGCACAGGATTGTGTCCAGACAGTTCTCAAATATCTCCAGTGAGGGGGTCTCCACAACCTTCCTGGACAATCTTTTCCAGTGCTTGGTCACCGCACAGCAAAGAAGTTCTTCTTCATGTTCAGGTGGAACTTCCTGTGCATCAGTTTCTGCCTTTTTCCTCTTGTCCTATTGCTCAGCACCACTGAGAAGGGCCTGGCTCCATCCTCTTGACACCCTCCCTTCAGATATTTATAGAGATCAATTAGGTACCCTCTCAATTGTCTCTTCTTGAGGCTGAACAGGCCCAACTCCCTCAACCTTTCCTCTTAAGAGAGATGCTCCAGTCCCCTAATCCCAATATGGGTGGGTGACTGACAGTGCAAATCTCTGAGCAACAGCTAGCATTGGGATCCAGATCTGAATTTCAGATCCATGACTTTGAAAGTGGCTGGGGATTTTTAATGTTCTTGGCAATAAATTCTTCATATACTGAACCCAAATTAGAATATCCACAGCAAACTCTCAAAAAAAGGGGTGAGGCAGGACCTTCACGTGGATCAGAACTTCATGCCTGGAAAGTGTCTTAGTATCTGGTAAACAGTGATAAATTGATTAAAAAGGAAAATAACTCTGGCCAGATCTTTTCTCTGGTATTAATGATCAATCCAATTTATTTTGCTCCTCTTCAGCATAAGTTACCAGGTCATTTTTTCAAAAAGCTGTATTTTCAGGAAAGAGCTGATGGATGGGGTGCCTTTTCTTGGCCATTGCTTCTGCTTAAGCTCCATACAGTCCTATTGCCACAAAGGAGAATTTGAGCTTCCATTTGTGTATTTGGGTCCTGTCTTGCAAGAAAGTTCCTTATTAGAGATGTCACCAGCTAAAGACTGTCTTGCAAGAAAGGCTCTTCATGGTGCTACCACCTTAGGTGATGACTCCTTTGAGAGGACCAGACCTGGCAATGTTACATATGGATGTTGAATATTCCCATCCCACATGACTCTAAGTGCCAGGGTGAGGGTTGGGGCAGAGTCACCTTAAACACTGCTAAGTCCAAGCTTGGGAGTAACTTATTTTCATACTTACGGTGGGTTCACAGTGTCTCCATCCTGGGACCTACAGTACTGCAGACAAAAACTTTTCCCCCTTGAGCAGTCTGGTGAACAGAAGCAGTGGGAGAAGGCTGCATGAGGTCCCTACCTACCTCATACAAAGCCACATTGGAGGTTTCATGGGTGGCAACTGTGCTTTTCAAGGAAGCGGAGCGGGTTATGGATTTCAGGCTTCTGCTCTTGGCTGCTATACTGTTTGCATCAGTCAGACTGTCCAAGGTCAGCCTCTGGAAGGCAAGGAAAGCAGGTGCAAGACAGCTACCATCTTTGGGTGTAAACCTCCACTCCAGCTCTGCCTTGCAGCACAGATTTCTGGATGAGGAAATAATGAGATTGTCCCCCAGTAGATCACCAGCTCTGGGTAGGAGCCAGAATGGACCAGGAATGGCTCCCAATGTTTTTGAATGAAGACACTTTTTTTCAGAGAGTAAGATGGTTTATCTCTATGGACATGCCCTATGGTGCACCATCCAACCTCAAGAACAAGGAATAAGCCCTGTCAGCTAGAAGAAACACAATCAAGGCTATTATTTTACATTGTCATAAAAGCTCTGACATTTAATCTGAGACTCAAAACCACTCAGCATATGGGAAATTTTCTGATATGCAGGGGAAAATTACATGAAGACGTGAAATGACCTTTCCGGACCTTCATGGGTGTGAAAATACCACCCAGCAAATCTGTTCTAGAGCGTTCCACGAGATTCCTTTCACAAGCAGAAGGACTCACCTTTCTATGTAGCTCTGGGTTGATGAAGACAAGGTCATCCAAGGTCAGTATTATCTTGTTTGGACCCCTGAAAAGCTGGTTGTTCAAGATACCCTGCCTGCAAGAGTTGGAGAGTCACAGTTATAATTTTTAGGTAGGTAGCCAGTTCACACTTCCTCTGAATTCCCTACATCTGGCTTCCCTGCAGTATTGGACTCTGCCTGCAGTTCTGCATCCAGCTCTGGGGCCCCTGGCTTACAAAGGTTGTGGACCTGTTGGAGAAGGTCCAGAGAAGGCCATGAAGATGATCAGGGGGCTGGAGCACCTCTGCTGTGGACACAGGCTGAGAGAGCTGGAGCTGTTCAGCCTGGAGAAGAGAAGGCTTTGGGGATTCCTTAGAGCACCTTCCAGTGCCTAAAGGTGCTACAAGAGAGCTGGAGTCAAGGACTTTTGACAAGGGGCATGGAGTGACAGGACAAGGGGGAATGGCTTCCAGCTGAAAGAGTGCAGGTTTAAGATTAGATATTAGGAAGCAATTATTTGCTGTGAAGTTCCTGAGGCTCTGGCACAGATTTCCCAGAGAAGCTGTGACAGCCCCATCCCTTGAAGTGTTCAAAGCCAGGTTGGAAGGGGGTCTGAGCAGCTTGGTCTGGTGGAAGCTGTTCCAGCCCATGGCAGAGGGGCTGGAACTAGATGATCTTTAAGGTCTAAAATGGTGTGGGAGTGGGGATGGATGTTGGTGAAAGCAGTGGACAAATCACAGTGCCTTGGCTTGGACTCAAATTCCCTCAGTCAAGAGTTGTCCATTTCACAGACAACAAAAGCTATCATCTCAAAGGGTCTCATCACAAATAGACAACTGGATTTAATCTGCTTGCAAACATTAATTGGATGTGTATGTAATGCATATTTTGTTTTGCTTACTTTTATTTGTCATATTCCAAATCATTCTCCATTAGGAGACAAAAACAAGTTTTATTAGTCCAGCTGGTCTGGTCATGACCAAACCACATTTAGGCACACCAGCCTTTCACAGGGATAGAAGCTGAACTGTAGTAAACTTATAAGAGCTTTCTGGACACAAGTTACTGTCTAAGCACACTGCCTTAGTCTCTATGGTGTAGCACGGTGCATTATGAAAAACAGAGCAAGATGTGCCCTTGTAATGGTCACAGGTTTACACAGAGCGAAAAGCTACATAGGATGGATGAGCAGTATGGCACACATGACATCACAGCTCATCATTTTGATCCTGTTGCTTCAATGGACATCAAGGTCTAACACTGAGCACAAAGCAGCAGTATCTATTAGACAGTCAAAAACTCCTCAAGCTGGAGCAGAAAAGGGAAGGGAAAGCTCCTCCATTGCCCTCAGTGTCACTTCTTTTGCTTAAGGAACTTTGTTAACACTATGGCAGATGACTGATCTGCACTCTCCTAAGTGTTTCCCTGATGAGGTGGACAATAGGATGACTTTTTCTAACTCTACTGTAGAAGGACACCATCACATAAAATAACCCAAAAATCACCACAATTCACTTTTCCTTGCCATGTACCATTTTGGACATTTTAGAAAAGCACAGACAGCTTCTTGAAGCAGAGAGGAAGCCTTGGCCACATAACTACAGGCTTTACTTGGGATGACATTTTATAATCTTTCTATAACCACACTGTCCCAAGTCACCCAAATCATCTTCATGAAAAAAAATCATCTCTCATGTACCTTTCACAGGTCCATCTGAACAACTTTGCTTGATTAATCACATCCTCTCCCTAAGCAGGGAGGAAAGCATCCTTCTGCCAAAAGCTAGGGAGAGAGAGTGGAGTGACTCATTTAAGGTCATGCAGCAGATCCCTGACAGAGCTAAGACCAGAGCTTCCACATTTCAACTCAGACCATGCTGTGGTTTAAATTTAGTTCCAGACATGCTCCTTCCTAATATAAATCATTTTCTGAGTCATGCTGGACTTTTTCTTCCCTTGCAGATGGCCATACATCTTTACTCATGACCAAGCCTTCCCAAGTACAGCCTGGTACTTGTGGAAGAGCTTACAAATAGAGTTGGCAGAAAGATTTTCTTTTATTTACTTAACCGTAGAGGCTGGTGGCCAGGGAACAGAGCAGGGTTTCAAAGTGTGGGTGGATGGAGGCAACCTCCTCCGTGTCTGCAGCTCTATCAGAAGCAGCTGTGTGCTGGAAGTGGGGGAGCTGTTTGGGGTGTTGCTTGCTGGGTGGCCTTGTATCTGGGTTTGGAGGGATGATTCAGGAGAGGAGACAAAACATGTCTGGGAATTATTTGAGAGGCAAAGCTGGATGGAACAATCTAGGAACCCTGCTCTGCTGAACTCATTGCTGCTGAGTAAATATGCCTTCTAATTTCATTCTATTTTCACTTTAAGTTCGGTCATGTGGACATCAATAATTAGAGACAAACTGCTCCAGGGGCTATAAGTGACCTTGCCAAGACCAATCCATAGCACCTGGACCAACCAGTCCATTCTGGCACATTTCTACCTTGGATATAGAGTTGGGACACAGATGTGACATGTAATTATTGGAAATTATTCCTTCCCCAGAAGACTACTGCATTTGCTCTGAAGATCCCATGCCCAGACCAACATATATATAATGGGAATGACCAGGGAGCTGAACCCCAGTTCAAAACACAGAGTGAATCAACTTGATAATAACGATGTATCCTAAATAATTGCTCCAGATTCTCTCCAGAGGTATTTTCTTTCTGTTTAGTATATGGAGAAAATACAGAGGGTCAGCCTCACATGTTTCATGGGAAACATGGTTATATTAAGGTCAGAAACCCAGGCAAGAATGATCTGGAGTAAGAAAAAGACTTGGTTTCAGCCCTCATGTTCTCATAAAAGATTCCTGTCTTTGGTTTATACATCATCCTTTGCACTTCCAAAGTGATAACCGCCTTCCTAATGCCTCAGACCCATCCAGCAACAGACTGCTGGAGCAGGGGAAGGGTGTCAGGAGTCTTTCCCCTCAGGAGGAAGGAGTAACAGAGGCAATGTGGGATGAACTGACTACAGTCCCCATTCCCTGGCCCCTACACCACTGGTGGGGAGGAAGAAGAGAATTTGGGAGTAAGTTAAGCCTGGGAAGAAGGGAGAGATGGGAAGAAGGTGTTTTAAAGATTTTATTTTATTTCTCATTATCTTACTCTGATTTGATTGGTAATAAATTTAATTTCTCCACATCAAGTCCATTTTGGCTGTTGTAGTAATTGGTGAATGATCTCTTCCTGACCCCGGCTTGACCCATGAGCCTTTTGTTGTATTTTCTGTCCCCTGTCCAGATGAGGAAGGGAGAGATAGAATGGCTTTGGTGGATGCCTGGCATGCAACCAGGGCCAACACAGATGTGCAGAGATATGTGGCTGGAGACCCAAGAGCACAACCAGAGCTTCTGTGTGTGCATAGTCTAAACTGCTGGCTAAAGCACAAGCCTCACCCAGAAGCTAAAAGCGGCACCAACTCAAATACGTGTTGCAATTCTCACCTGACCAGAGAAGCCAGGCCCACAGCACACAACAGCAGGACAAATAACAGCATTACTCCCAACATAATGACTGCGGGCTCAATCCCTGTGCAAAGATGGGAAAAGAATCAGTGAATTAGAGAATCATTTTGATTTAGGCAATAATATTAAAAACATCAGTATCAGGCCATTGTATTACAAAGTCAAATATTAGCAGGAGAATGCCAGAAGACAATGTTTATGCAATATTCATTTGTGAATGCACAAATACTTACCAGCTTGGTTTACATGAGGCTTCAACTATGCTAATTATTCATTTCCGTGCACTTTTGTTTTTCTAAACCAGACCTAGAGCCCTGGATCAGTGGAAAAATAGTTTTTCTTCAAGTAAATAAATAGACTCACAGGGAAGAATTAAGTTTTAGAGGAAGCTTCTGCAAAGTTCATAACTTTTTAACATTTGACCCTTTACTCTTGAGGAATTGAAATGCTGAAAAATTTTTATCATGTGGTACCAAACCAACTTCCATTGTGAGTCACTGGCCCATCTGGGATTTTTCATTCTCTGCTGCAGATTTCTAATGCTGAAAGGAGAAGAAGAGAAGGAGCAGCAAAAGTTGATGTTCTTCTCAACACATCCATCAACAGAAAGTACTCGAGGCAGATACTTTGCTGTTGAGTGTGTTTACTAGAGAGCTAAGGGAAGCTGACATGACTGCATGAGCTAAATTCCAGTGGGAACTGTTTGCGGGGTCTGTCTCTTCTGTTTTCTGATTTTTCTGTTTTATTCTGTTTGTACCCAGAGATCTATAAACACAAACAAACATGGAGAAATTTGGGTTGACACAAGGTTCACGACTCTATGTCACACTTGCACCTCTCTGCAAGCACTGAGACCTAGAGCCTTCCAGTGAAAGCTGAAGGCATTTTTGAAAATTGGTATTTGTTTCAGGAAAAGAGCACTTTAGCTCTTTACGGCTTTTACTGTTTAGGGCCCCAGTCTCTGACTATCCTCACACGTATACAAGAAGAGGTTGCCGATGGAAGCTGTGGCTGTCCCATCCCTGGCAGAGTTCAAAATCAGGCTCCATGGGGCTTTAAGCAACCTGGTCTAGTGTGGGATTGGAATAGATGGCCTTGAAAGGTCCCTCCCAACCCATACTATATTTTACAACTAACCAGAAGTGAAAGTAAGCTAATTATGAGCTTATGGGAAAGACCAAATTTACAGCATACTTGAGGGAACTTACGGGATTGTGTTAAAGTCATTAGGGGATGATTAGCGGGAGTACATGAAACTTCTTACAGGATCTTCAGGGGAAAGGGCAAACATGGGTAAAGGGAGAGATAGAATGGGTCAGGAATGTTCAAGTATGCTGATGCATAACCATGTCATGCATTTTTTCCAGGCAAACCCTGCACTTGATCAGTGCAGTCATTCCTACCTTCTTAATCCCTACTACTTTTTTTTCCTGGATAACTGTGCTCTCTGACTGTGTATGATATTTACAGACTCAACATAAACCTAACTCACAGGGAAGGTAAGTCCTGGAGCCTACAGCCCATGAGAGATCACAAGTCTGGAATCAGCTCCCGCAGAGACTGAAGGGTTTGAGAGCTAGCTATGGGGGAATTCAGGTTTGGACCATCTGCCAGAGGATGCATTTGTGAGTCTGCAGGAGTTGAGGCTGTGAGATCTGGTAACGAGAGTGGAACCTAATTTTGATGTGCATAAGAGCAGGACCAGGGCATTTCTTATGTCCATGCCCCAGCAGTGCTGGTTGGGGGTAGTGGTGCCTGTAAAGACATAACTCTCCTGTACGTGTTACTCTGTCAGTGACTGGCTGTGTCTGCAGTGTGTGTGTGTGTGTGTCTGTGTACTGGGAACATGAGCTCAGCCCTGCTCCTGGTGAACCTGGAGTTAGGAACCACAGCAGCCTGACAGCTTCACATCCAACCCCCCTCCAAGCCTAACTTTGTACAAAAGCTAGAGTGAGGCTTGTATTTAATTCTAGCCATGAAGTTCAGTCTCCGAAATTCTAGCAACCATAATAAATTACTGTTTCATTTACAGATGCCTAGAGCTTTATGCTTTTATAAAGGTATGAACATAAAATCTGATCTCTCTAAAAATCAGTGGGGTTTTTCCATAGACTGCAATGAGATGCTAAATCGCTATATCATTCCTAGGGGCAGTGCAAAATTAGACATGTGATAATATTATACTTCTCTTCTATTGCTTGCCAGTTGCTGTAAGATCAGTATATTTCCAGTTTTCATAGAGTGACACTGATTCGTGTGTCAGGTCAGTTATGGCTAAGCCAAGGGGAATGGTTTTCTCAGCTACTGAATGAAATATTCTGTAGATATGGTTAATTTCATCTGTTTAAGTCATATCCTGGAGCAATAGGTATAAATGCTTAGTATTAGAAGTAAATATGTCAAGAGGAGGTTAAGTACCCTACCCTGACATTTTGGCTTCCCTGTGAACTTTAAAACTGCACCGCAGTTGCCTCAAATTAAAAGCAATAAGTAAACCCAGTGCCCAGTCTTACAAACCTAGGAAGCAGCAGAGATATCTCTGCCCCCAAGCTTTCAATTACTATCTCTGTTGTCTACAGTAACTCAAATCATTTTGAGTAATGACTATCACTTCTTCTCAATGAGGTGAGCTCTCATGGTCCTCCATGCCACGTTGCTACCTGGATAAAGAAACAGGGGTTAACAGGCACGATGCTGAGAGCATCAGCTGCTGTGCAGCTCTCTTAGGCTGCCTTCAAGGTAAATCTTCTTAGTGGCCTGTTCCCCAGAAAGACGGAGATGCAGTGCTGGGTGGAACCTCTGTTATATAATGGTTACTATTAAAATTGGCAGGTGTTGAGTGTTAGATCCAGAAAACCCTTTCAAGCACATAACAGTGGTAACAACCTTATTGGCCCAGGGGAGTAAGGGGATTAATGGCTCTGGAACTGTTGAAAAAGTGCATAGATGTGGTGTTTAGGGACATGGTTTAGTGGTGGGCCGGGCAGTGTTAGGTTAATGGCTGGATTTGATAATCCTGGAGGTTTTTTTCCAACAGTAGTGATTCTATTATTCTATGACCTAACAAGCAATAAGAGAGTATTGTGGATCAATGGTGTTACCTCTGCACAGGATTCCCATTACAAACAGCATGATGACGGGGCATTTTTACATTAGATTCTTGAATTTAGACTTTTCTGGTTGGGGAGTTCTAATTTAAAGGGGTAACCACTTGGAGTGAGAGAAAAGATGAAAGAAATGAGAAGCATGAACTCAGTGCCATTGCACCCTATTTTTGGTTCTTTTTTCTGTCTTACCTTCAGTGCAGAGAACATCTGGATCAAACCAACAGCTGGAGTCTGGTTTGGCTGGTACTTCATTGGGAAAGTGGATGGCCTGGCCTAAGGACAACACAGAGCCTGAAGACATGTCCAGCAGGTGGGTTGGGAAAAGCTGGTTCCCATGACCATCTGTGTCCAGTATCACATAGTTGTTCAGCCCCTTCCCACAGCTGTCTGTCTCTATCCAGTGACTAAATCCAGGGAAGCTGAAGTTTTTTGTGTGCTCAGCTATGTTGGCTCCTGAGGCTCTGACTCCTTTCCTCCGGGCACTGTCCATAGCCATTGCCATGAAGTAAATGGCATCATAGATTGTTCCAAAGAGTGGAGAAACCTAAAAATATAGGAGAAATTGAGGTCAGGATAAACTGCTCCTAACCTTCAGTTTGAGATTGATGGCAAAAATATTGCCCCCTTGGTTAAGTCGTAAACTCAAATACTGAGACATCAGAACATTAGGGCTCATAGAGTAATGGGTTTGAAGAATCTTAGGTTGAAGGTAGACCCAATGTATGCATGACTTTGAATATCTGTCTTTTCTTATGGTTGATTCCCAAAATGCAATTTCAAAATATTTTTAAAACCATGCAAAATTGCATTATGATGGTAAATGCCAAGAGTCTGAGCCTGATGTTCAGCTGAAATTTATCACAAATTCATCCTGCCTCAAAACATTGCCCTAAAACATCTTCTACAAACAGAAGATCAAAGTCAGAGGCTCCATACCAAGAGAGGAAATGTGTCATGCACAAAGAATTTGTCTTCTCTGTCAGAATATCATTTATCCCGAAGATGTAAAAATCCCAAAGCAGAGCCACTGCAAATTTGTAACATAGCCTTTTCTGTTTGCATTGCTCCCTTCCATGCCAGACTTGATTTAGGAACCTTTAACACAAATGGTGACTTCTGCAATCACGTGGTCATTCACAGCTGGTAGTTGAAGAGAGATTATAGCCATACACCTGTGAGAAAAATGAGGAGTGCTCTTGGGAGCCACAGAATCTGACATTTGTGGTGGGATTAATTGATCATATGTAGATATCTGCAACGAAGAATCTGACACTCAATATAACTAACCTGGGCCCTCATTAAAGTGAAGGAAAAGAAATTAATGCTTTCAAGACATGATTCATCTCCTTCTAAAGTAGATCCACGCAGATCTGATAAATTATGCCTTAAAAGTGCTTGTAATTTTTTGAAATGTCATAGGGAGATTGGAAGATTAGCTCAGCTGAATCCTGTATCTCTTCACCGGTATAAGATTCTCCTATTCTTCTTGTAGATGTCCACATGGTAACAACTGATTTGGTTTTTAATAGGCTACTGGTGACTTTTAGGTAATTGTGCTGACAAACAATAACTTTGACTATCGTGCTAAGAAGAATGAAACAGCAATGGTCTTAAACATTTCCCTCTAGAAGCATCCGGTATTTCTTTAGTCTATCTCATCCCCTCAATTTCTCAGTCATATGGACATCTTATTTTGATTCCCTACAAACTCCATGGTCTTCATCCACCTTAAGAGATACCTCTTCAATTCAACTCTATTGCAGTTAGTACATAGCAAACCAAACCTGAGAGCCTCAGAGACAGCCCCTTTCTCTTGAAATCCCATCATGGTCCTGCAGTTGAACCAAGTGAGTTATATTGCCAGATATCTGGGAAAAGTTATCTTTCCAGATGAGTGAAGACCATGTTCAAATTCCTGTGTTTTTTTCTCAAAATGAAAGTGTGCAGGCTGGGTTGGCTCCTCCCTGTACTTTCTCTATAACTATTGCTCATGTCTCCTATTGACAGGTCCCAGAAAAGCCCAAGACAAAGAATATTTACCTGTGTGGCTTCCAAATCTCTGATTATTTCACCACTTTCTTTAGCGTCTCTGAATGCGTCATAGAAAGTCCTTTCTCCAGACTCCAATGTGATGGTCAGCACAGCATCATAAGCTTCCTGGAGCTTGCTGTCATTATCAAAGACACTGAATGAGTTGTTTTGGTAAGGAAGACTGTACAGCAAAGTGTCATATGGAACAAAGATGTATCTTCCATCTGCTAGTCCCATTTCCAGAGCTTTTGTGAGTAAGGCGGCCTGTTCCTGCCCTCCGATGAGAACAGAATGCATACACAGGAGTATAACTGGAACACAAGGACAGTGGAGAGTGTTGTTAATCTGTTTGGGGTTTTCAACACAATATAGCCCCTTCCCCACCAATAAAAGAGCTCTCTGAACTACTCTATCAGGTCAGGTTCTGATGCTATGTGCTGAGGAAGCTGAGAGTCACACCCGTTTTGTTCAACCTCTGGAGGTCTGTAACACCTAGTAAAGGAGGCTGTGAGTATTAATTATTTCTGGAGCTGTAAAGGAGAAGGAATGGAGGGAAATTTTGATGGAAGTGAGGCACAGGTCAACATGATGGGCAATTGTGGTCACTGTTGTCATCGACCAAGACTCGAGCTTTCCCTCTGTGTGCCCTGAGCTGACAGACACCATACAGCTGTAAGCAGTGCCCAACCTCCACATGCTCACCCTGTCACCAAATATACAAATTTTGGGTTGGACACTGTGTTGTGTTTAAACATCTGGTTCATGCTTGACTGTCCCAAAGTCTGCGCCTTTTCTTGCAAAATGCCATGGGGACAATGTCTGGTGGGGAGATCCGAAATACGGGACACGGCATCAAAGCAAGATTTTTGACATTTATATTGATTTTTGACATTCCACAATACAAATCACCATTAATATAAAACCTGTGTATGAACTCCTCTTTACACTAACCAAGCACAGAGAATCATCTACTAAATATTATTTTTTTCAGACAAGCTGGAACCAATCTTTCAGGGTGTAGTAGATTATTTTGCTCTATCTTCAGCACATACAAAATGCCCAGCATTCTTTTATGTGAAGCCCTGGCTGCATTAAGATCAGAGATAAAATTCTGGTTGTCTTAAATCACTTTAAGTTTTCATCCTCTAAAGTATGTCCATTGGGTAAAAATGCAGTCCTCCAATGAGGAAAAAAATTTTTAAAAAAAGGAATGAGATTCAAAGCACTTACTTTTAATGTTATTAACTTCTTTAATCTTGTTCCAAGTGTCTTCGATGCCTTTTTCTCCCTTATGCAGAGATGTAACAATGCCTACAGGTAGCCCATGGTTCCTGAGTGCTGTTGCTAACTCCTTGGCTGTGTACATCCAAATATCCTCACTGGATGCAATGATGCCAACATGAGCCCACTTAAAATATTTCATTATTTTAAACAAAACTTGGGTTGGAGAGGGCAGAGTTCTTGCAAATGCATTATGGTGGATGGTGGAATCCAGCTTATAATTGATGCACATCCATGAGAAGATAGCTTTATTCCAGTTTTCCCCTAAATGTGTGGCCACCTCACAGAAGCCAGGGTTCAGAGGGCCTATGAAAGCTGAGGAAAGCTTTCCAAAGCCAGTGAATCTAACCAGAGCTCTTGGTGTCTCACATTCTTCTTGCAGGATCACATAATCCAGCCTGTGGCCAAGATCTAGTGAAGGATCTCTGCTTATTCGTCCCACAGCTAGCCTGGCAGCCACGTGGGGAAAGGCTTTGGAAAAGAAGGGGTCACAGTTCCAGGGTCCAAGCAGTCCAATTTTAAAGACAGAGGAATGTGCTGGAGAGCAAAGTAGGATTATTCCAAAGAGCAGCCACCAGAGAGCCCGGAAAAATGTCTTGAATGAATTTCCAGTCTTAAAGTGATGCCATCTGATGTGCCTTGACAGCACCCAGAAGAAGCTGTTAGGACACCACAGGAGAAATGACATAGTTTTACAGGCAGGTAGATCTGCACCAAGTGCTTCAGGAAGCCAGGCAGAGCATCACCAGACGCTGGAAGGAAAGTAGATTACGTTTGCCTTTCACCATAAGTATTTGTTCAGTGCACATAGATCCAGCTGAGTCAGCCCAAACTGCACAACAGCTCTCCAGGCACGAGTCTCTGAGGAGCCAAACCCATGCACAGACACGTGGACATGCACCACACAAGCCACCTCATCACGCAGAAATGTGTCCAACCAGTGTCAGGCATGCCATAACCCTTAAATGCACTCTTACATAAACATTTTAACATGCTTTGCAATACATTCTGAAACCAGGCAGTGAAGAATGAGTCTGTTTTGTTTGCAGCAGTACGTACAACCAATGGATACACTGTGCTTCTGGTTCCTAAGAAAGATAATTTCAAAGTCGTGCAGACAAACACCCGTGTAAGAAAATAAAAAGGTGAAATGCACCAGGCCATCAGCTTCCCTCAAAAATCCTCAGTGGTTTGTGAATATGAATCAGAGCCCATACAAAGACAAACACACACACACATATATGAACCCATATATTCATATACTTAGGGATATATAGGTACATGCATACAATTCTAAAACTTCCTGGAAAAATTTTTCAAGGACAACTCATAGTAGAGTCTCTTAAACCTGGCAAATTGAATGGTGGGTAATAAGAAAATGATGGAAAAGGAGGATTATGATTTAAATTTGGATAAAGAACTGCTAAATGACTGTCAGGTCAAAAGCTTTGTGTACACACTTGGCTTAAAATATTTTTGGTTAAATACTAGGAGCCATAGGGTTGTTTGGGGTTTTTTTTGAATAACAATCTCCCCCTTCACAGCCAAGCACAGAAATAGCAAAGCCATAGCAGGCTCCCCTTCATCTGCAGTGTCACCCCACAGCTTAGAAAACTTTGCTGATCCCAGCAAGTTTGTGCTCTAAAAATAGCAGGCCCTTTACTCCAGCTTACCTGTTCATTACTGGAAAAGTGTTTTTATCCTGGATGCTCAGCCACCGGGACACGCAGCGCAGAGCACTGCAGTGCAGTGTGTGCTGTAAACACACACAGGTCCTCTGCCTGATGGAGGGAGACTCCAGAAGGAGCCACCCACAGCAGAGCAGCCTCTCTCCAGTGTCAGTGGCTGTCCTTAGATGTGGGCACCACCACGAGGATAGGCAATGCACGGTCAGCTTCCCCGGCTTTGGTGCCCACCTCCTTCAGCTTCTTGTGTGCACAGGCCATTCCAGCTGGGTGGGTGCTCTGGGGTCCTCTGGGCCTTGTCAAAAGCTTCCTATGTCCCTTTCGGTGAGGGCCATTCCTCTCCTGAGGGTTTCAGAGCTTGGGCTAAAACCTCCCAAGCCCTTGTTCCTTGACGGTCTTGCAGAGGTCCAAGTCTGCCTCACACTTAACTGTCTCAGTACAAAGCTGTATTCCAATCTAACCGAGTAGTTGTAGGGATGGCATCTTAAAGCTCTGCCCTTGGATTAGTGGGATTTAGCTCCTGGGATTGGCCCCTGCAGAACAGCTCTTTAAATCTCTTTGCACCACAGCAGAGATGCTGGCTCCTCTTCTGTCCTATAAGCAACTGAGACAAGAGCTATTTAGGTTTGGGGTATGCAGGATATTTGGAGTTTGGCTTCACCATTCTGCTGATGTGCTATGTTCCCCTTTTCCCTGTTTTTTTTTTTTTTGTACTCATCATGACACACAGAGAGCTTTTACACTTGCATCAAAGTCTTCTTGGGGGTTGGACTAGATGACCTTTAAAGGTTTCTTCCAATACAAACTATTCTATTATTTTATGATTCTTGGCCTCTGGGTCCTGCAGGTAACTCCCTAGAGCTGAGCCCTCCAATAAATCATTCCCAGGCACCTTCCCCCTGGACCTGGCAATGCAACTATCCTGGAAAACCGTCAAATGTCTCCATGCCTGTCCTAGCTCGGAAGCCCCTTGCAATGACTTAGGTGCAGTCAGAGGCCCAGCATTTGTGGTCTAGAGGGAATAATTTGTAATTCAACCTTTTAGCAGTATTAACCTCAACTACATCATGTCAATTATACACATCTCACTGGCATGAATTCAGGAGCAGCTCCTCATGACTAATGATTGAGGGAAGCCACAGAGTCTTTCAGATGCAGTGGGGAGAACAGCTCTCTCTGTTAATTTCATTAATTTGCTCCCATTCATTCATTTCCTTGCACAGTCCAGATCCAGGGAGGTTCCTGGGAATGTGCTTCGTTGAAGACTGTTACAGCTCAAGATAGTTATCAGGGATTATAAAACCGCTTCATATTTGGAAAGTGCCTAAGAAACACTCTAATGTCAAGCCTGAACTCAGAACACTGCTTTGTATGCTACCAGTGCATTAGGTTTTGACACTGGGTTTTACTCAAAAAATAGCATTAAATAAACTTTCTTCTGTTGGGAGTATTTTTTTTTAATTTGAATTTATAAGTTTGATTTATCCACATACAGATATACCTATATCTCAATCCATATATCATATGCTCACTGCTATCTCATTTCTTTCTGTATCAACAATGGGGCTGCACAGTTTAATTCCACTTCAGGTCAGCAGACTCAAAGTCTCCTGGATATGAATATATAAGGAGTAGCTTCAAAACTTCAGTGACTCACTTCTAGGGGATGTTTGTTTATAGCATTCAAATCTCAGCAATGAAAGATTAAAAAATAATCTTGGCAGTCTATCCGTTAGCATAATTACTCTGCCCTTAGCAAGTCATACATTTCCATAGCCAAGTCGGTTGAAAACTTTATCACTGTCTTCATTTTCTTCTCCTTTTGTTTGTGGATGTAAGGACCCTCCTTCCATTAGGTAATAACTATGGCAGTAATTCATCCTCCGCAGGAAAAGCTGGTTATCCCAAATGGTTCCAGCACATCTCTCCCGTGCTCAGGGTATCCAAGATTGGGGATAACACCCCTACTCCTGCAAAACAAGCTCAGGTCCTGGCACTGCCTGATTGGTTTCACTAATAAACAAGGTAAATCAAGCAGCTGAGGCAAAACCCCCCAACTATTTATGTAAACCATCTGGCTGAAATAAACATTGAAGTTTAAAACCCTGCCTGTATCTCCAAACCTTCCTTCTTTTCTCACATCTACAGCTTATCATTACTGCAACAACCACACTAGAAAGCAAAGATTTCTTTGCAATGCTGTGTTATCTGCATACCATCAGATTAATTCCCAACACTCTTCAGTGCTCACTGAAGTGTGTAAGTGACACAACATTTCCCATGGGACAGTTAAGCCACAGCTATATCGCTTTGCTTTTAGTTTTTAGAGCAGGAGAGGGTGCTCTAATCTCTCAGTCTGACCTCCCCCATCAGCCTGGCCAAGCAGCCTCCCAGGAGCTGCTGCTGCTCTGAGCTCTTCCAGCATCCTGGATATAAAATGTGTTTTGTAATGAATTATACCAGAGGGTGCCACTGAATAAAGCTGATTTCTCTGGAAAACCTCTGCTGTCAGCAGAGAGAGACAGCGAAAAGGCTTGATTCGTGTTCTGCTCTCCCTGAAGAAAAGTCTCACATCTCAACAGATTATAGAGAAAATTGAGGGAGAGCAGCACAGCAACACTCATGTTAGGCTTTCTTCACGTCCTCTGAGCCCTAATTAAAAACTCCAACCTTGGAGGATCTACCGGGTTCCTGCATCTGTTATTCCAAGAGTTAATTACCCTGATTTCTCTGGATACCCACCTTAAAAATACCCACCTCACATCTAGGGTGTCTGGCTTCAGCTTCCTGCAACTGGCTCTCACTCTGCCTTTGCCTGAGAAAAAAAACCTAGGAAGCACAATAAATATCACCTCCCTATAGAGATTTGCACACCATAATTAGCTCACATCCTAGTCATTCTCTGGGCAAAATAAATAAACAGCTCGTTAAGGCTTTTGCCACAGAGCATGCTTTCAGGATTCCATCCTTGCAATGCTCTTTTGGCTAAATTAAAAACAGTATCAATTAGTGAGGCTCACTCCTTAGTGCTGAATATAGGAGTCATGGTATCCTTTATCAGCTATTTGATTTTTCTCCACTTTAATTCTATACCTTAGATGAACACAGTTGCAGAAGCACTGTTTTTAAGCCCTTCTCTGCTCTCCTTAATGCAAGCATCTGCCTTGGAAGTGTGGTATAAATTTGTCTTCCCAGATGTTTACAAACGCATCTGGTTTAGTAGGTGCTTTTCTAATATTTCCATTTAATCAGAGGCCAATTTGCAAGTTATATGAATAATGATTTTTCTCTCTCTTCCAGATAATATGGTAGAGTTATTGAACAGCACTGGGGGAAAAAAAAGTCACATCCCAAAGGCTCCCCTAGAAAACACTAGCAAAGGAGAGTCCTCATCTACTGTTTTATGTCAAAATAGCAATTAATATTTTTTTCCCTATGATGCAGACACATGACTATGTAACACTAATTTTCTCTTCAATATCACCTTTCAGTAGGATGACAGCTTGTAGATACTTAGGAAGACAGCATCACCACTTGACTTTACATGCCAGAATTGTGGCTTAATCACAAAAATTACGTAAAGTCAGACTGATAAGATTTATTTTCAGTCCAGTCTCATGGTCTGGCATTCATAAACCTTCACCCTTTCATTCTTTAGAAGTTACTCTCCACTTTGTCCTTTCCATGACTTTGAGTTTGCATGATGTCAACCCAACCTGAGCTCCCTTTCTTGACTCTGCAGCACAGGAAGGATTTGATATCCCATGGTTTAGGTGAGATTGGGATTTTTGGGAAGTATTGTCCTGCCATGGTATGTTATCCTGTTTGTAAGATGCAGTTAAGCATTTTGAAACTGTTTTTCTCCAGATAATCTGGTTTGCATCAGAGCACCAACAGTCATCCCTGCATCCTGCAGAGTCAAGTTCAACTGAGTCCACTTCTTTCCCCAGATGGCTAGATTTATTTGATTTTCTTGGAAACTGATTTTGTAGCCTGTGAAATCTGATGTCTCTGGCACTGGCATTAGTGGAGTATATGATGTTGCAGGTTTAGATAGTCAATATTAGAGCTGGCAGGAAAGAGCCTCCTAACACTGGATGAGATATTTAAACATGTATTTATTTAGGCATCAAAACCTGAGTATTTAATTTGACAGCCTTGTTTCCAGAAGCTCATTATACAGCAATACATAGAGGAACACTCCTCTTCCAGGGGACATTTCCAAACCTCTTAGAATACAGCTATGATTCAACCTAAGAAGTGGCTACTGTTCATATTTTTATTTTTTACATGAGGTTTAGCCAGGCTGGACTTTTAATGAGCAAGTTAAAGCCAGCCACTGAAGGAGGTGTCTTCCCATGGGCAGACAGGTGCTCAGCCATCTCCAGGAGAGCAGGGCCCCATCACAGGTAACGATGACTTGGGCAGACAAATGCCATCACTGCAAACATCCCCTCCTTCCTCCTTCTTCCTCCGCTTTATACATTGAGCATGATGTCACACCGTTTGGAATATCCCTTTGGTCAGTTGGGGTCACCTGTGCAGGGTGTGCCTCCTCCCACCCTCCCGGGCACCCCCAACTTCCCTGAAAGAAGGGCAGTACGAAAAGCAGAAAAGGCCTTGGCTCTGTGCAAGCCTTGCTCAGCAACAACAAAAACAGCTCTATATTATCAACTCTGTGTTCAGCACAAATCCAGCACACAGCCCCATACCAGCCACTGGGAAGAAAGTTAACTCTACCCCAGCCAAAACCAGCACAGTCAGTGACAACTGCAATTTCATTGGTGGCCTCAACAGAGAACCTCAGGGAAACAGCAAACCCGCACAGCACTTATAGAGTTTGGGAAGCTTGTCATTCCTTGGATATTCAAAAAGTAATTTGCTTAAATGAAGAGCAGCAAAAAAAGGCCCAAAACCAACCAACCAAAACAAAACAAAACAAAACAAAACAAAACATCACCATAAATCTTCTGGCAGACAAAGAATGATGGAGGTTGGCCAAGCCTGCACTCAGTGAATGATAACAAGACTTCCAAATGCGTCAATGGACTCATGAATTGCTGATGTTTTGCATGATGTCTTACCCTATGCTATGTTGCAAACTTTCCCATAACCACATAATCTCGCTGGAGCATTTGTCAGATCCTGCCAGATCTGATAACTGGCATTTATCCCAAAAATAAAGCCCAGAAATGACACTGAGTTGCATTTCCTTTGCACGAGGTCTTTACAAACCCCATAGAGGAAATTACACCAGAATATCTTCTATCCCAATAGGTCTTTCCCCGCCTCTGGCATCTTTGGCAGCTTGAAGAAAATAGCCAGTTTTACAATCTTATCTAAATATCTGAGCTTTCAAATGTCTGCTGGACAGACTTTAACTTGGATACTGAACCACAGCACAGGCCACCCAGTATTGGTGTTATACCTTCCTCCAGCTCTCACCTTGCCTATCAGAAAATTTGTTCTCTGTTATCATGATACCCAGATGTCTCGGCATAATTAGGAGCTACAGAAAATTCATAAATCAATGAATTAACTGATTAATTACTATGGAGCATGAGCTAGGTATGAACATCCCTGGGTAGATGGAAGGTGTCAGCAGGCAGGAGCCTCCAGCAACCCAATGTCTTCATGTCTTCTGCTTCAGCTACATACATAGATATATGCATATATATCTTCAGTTCATAGAGTCATAGAATCACAGAATAGTTTGAGTTGGAAAGCACCTTCAAGACCATCTTGTTTCAACCCCCCTGCCATGGGCAGAGACACCTTCCACTAGACCAGGTTGCTCAAATCCCTATCCAACCTGGCCTTGGACACTTTCACAGCTTCCCTGGGCAACCTATGCCAATACCTCACCACCCTCACAAAGGAAAACTGTCTGACCAATATCTAATCTCACCTGCCCTCCATCATTTTGAAGCCATTGCCTCTTGTCCTATCACTCCATGTCCTTGTTAGAAATCCCTCTCCAGCTCTCTTGTAGCCCCCTTATTTATTGGAAGGGGCTTTAAGGGATCTCCAAAGCCATCCCTTCTCCAGGTTGAATAACTCCAGTTCTCTCAGCCTGCCCTTGTAGCAGAGGTGCTCCAACCCTCTGAGCACCTTCATGACCTCCTCTAGACTCACTCCAACAGGTCTACATCCTTCTTATGTGTCTGTATATATGTATGTATAACATATATATGTGTGTATACATCCTCTGGGCTGCTCTGTCAGTGTCTGGCAACAGCTTTACATTGCATTGTGGCAGGAGAGTCACTGCCTTTCTGCAGCCTGGCTCTGTTGACTCCCTGCAAAGCCCTCTCCCATGAAAAGCCTATGCTCTGCCCCAGCCTTCCCACTAATTCCCTCTGTATACACAGGGTTGGACCAGTGCCTGCTCAATTTGCTGGAATTTAACAGGCCCTCTTTCAGACTGGCAGAAAAGCTAATCTGAAGGATTACTGGCATTTTTAAAAACTGTATTTAAAGCCTTTCTTACAATCCTCCCTCTCTAAAGGAAATATTTTCATAATTTCCAGAGCCTTAACAAAACTTAATGAGGGTCA
Organism: Edolisoma coerulescens; assembly: GCA_013397115.1. NCBI lineage: Eukaryota > Metazoa > Chordata > Aves > Passeriformes > Campephagidae > Edolisoma > Edolisoma coerulescens. The sequence goes on along the minus strand of VWZW01005506.1, from coordinate 72,237 downwards.
ACGTGCCTGGTTTCAGAGCACATCTACTTTTTAGTGCCTATTGTCATTTATAAAGGCAACCCTTGACAGGACTATTTCCAAGGGACATTTGAACCACACGGATGGTTGCAGATGGTTATTTTGAAGTGCTGCTCAAACTCAGTTCACCCATCTAGAGTAACACATCTGTTAAACACATGCTTTAGCTCTTCAGCAAGACCAGAGAAAACAGAGCAAAACACACCCCGGGTTCACTTTTTCTTTGCCTTCTGGGGTTATAGAAGTAATCAGTCCTAACTGCCACACAAACAGCAATACCTGCAATTCAACTAACCACAGAAGGAAGAAAAAAAAAAAATCAATTGCTCTTATCCACCCTCATGCCAACGGTGTGATTTTTTTTTAGTGGAATTACAATTTAACAAAGATGTTGACAGAAGCAAGACAAAGGATAAACCTTGCCATGTTTCAAACCTGCTGTCTGCAGGAGTCCCAAACAAGCCCCCAGGTATTAATCCCTTCATCTGAAACACGCACATCCAGGCTAACACCTCGCTAAGTCCCCAGTAGCTGCTGCTGCACAGCATGGAATGCTACAGCAGGGCAAGTGAGGAATGCCCTCGGAGAGAAGGAGAAGAAAACAGATCAAAACTGTAGGTGGAAATAAGCACTGACCCAGAAGAGAGACAGGCACTTTTAAATACCAGCAGCCTCCTGTGTCCTGGTATAGCTTTTCCAGGTGGCCACCATGAAGGGTGCCTTCCAGAGCCATGAGAGAAATACGCAGCATGTTCCTCATGGAAAAGTGAAGCCTCCAGAGAAATTTGACTTTCTAAGCACATCTGTGGCCGAAAAACCAGGGCATTGACAGCTGGGGATCAGCACAGCATCACTGCATTTCGTGGAACAATTTATTTCAGACAGGATGAAGAAAGGAAGAGTCCCAAGAGCTGCAGCTCATCTCTTCTGGTGCCCATTTAAGGGAATTGATAATATCTTTGTCTCTTTGGACGTGAAAGTGTCTCTGCTGATTAAAATTCCCTGATGACCTACATCTCCTAAGCTGATAATGATAAGCCTCTCAGGCTGACGGTGTGTTGCTCTGATACCTCCAGTGCTGCTGTGGATGGGGAGCAGACACGAGGCACAGGCAGTCATTGCTGAGAGCTCTGCAAGCCAGAATGGAAATCCTGAATGCTCAGAGCCACGGGAGAAAAAGGGCAACATCCAGGTCTGGGGAAGCAGCAAAACTGCTGCCCTAGGAACCACCGGGCTTGCCTATGGGTAGATCCAGAGGCACAAATGTCTGCGGGTGTCTGTAGAGAGAACTGCAGGGGGATTTATCAGAGGACAGTCAGAAAAGCCCTGTCCTAAACTGTCCATGGTTCTCATGGGCTGTTTCTGACTTTCCATGGTTCCAGCTTCATTGGCCTTTGCTTTCCATTAGAGACCAAGAGGTTCCACATGGATCTGAGCCCAGAATCCAGCCTTGCCAGGGCAGTTCTCATTTGTCCTTTCAAACCACGTCAGAGAGTGTTTGTGAGGCTTGCAGTGCTCAAAGGAGGGCAAAACAGAGCAGTCTGGTGAGAAACCACCTCCCCAGGTTGTAGGACTGGCTCCTCAGATGGATTTAGTAGGAGCAAAGCACGAGGGAGGACAGCTTGCCTCCTCCTACTAGCACTGCCAGCATCACACTGTGAAACAGGGACACAGTCCTTGCCTCCTTTCTTCTATCACTTTACTTTTTGCAGCTGTCTCTAAAGCAGAACGTGTAGTCTTGTACAATAAGGCACTTGAACCTGAATTACCTTTTCCTGTCTTTCAAAGAGCACAAAACATGCCCAAGCCTGCACCTGGATCAACATCACCCTGAGTGACTGAAATACCAAGTGCATTATGCAGCAGGTGCATCAAAGAGCTGTCACTTCTGCTTCTTCCCTACGACTGTAGGCGTATGTGCAAGCCATGTTTTACCCCATCCTGAGTAATTTATGCTGCTTTTCCTGAGCACTAGACTGTTTAGATGAGGATCTGCCAAATGATTTCCTATCTGGTTGACTGGGAGGAGGGGTGTTGAGAAGCAGTGTAAATACGCCATCAGTATTCCATCTGTATAATATAGATGGCATCTATGTAATATATAATAATGTATATCAGTGTAAATATCCCATCAGCTTTCATCTGATGAAGAGTGAAGATGTTCATCTACAGCAGTACCAAACTCTGATTCTGGTCCTATCCCAACCTCTGAACATTATCCTCTGAGAGGAAAGGCCAAGGAGAAATTCTCCTGGGCCAGGAGGAACCTCAATATGTTGAAGTATGTGAGCATACTACAGTGAAGTATGTGAGGATATGCTTTAATGTAAGAATCATCATTTTGCACATTAGCTCTGCTCCATGTATTGGGTCTGGGCTGGGAAAGGCTCTAGTTGTCTTCTGAGGTTTTTCTGGTAGCTATTTCCCAGGTAACAAGCTACAGGGCAAGAGGAAATGGCCTCAATTTGTGTCTGGGAAGGTTTAGACTGGATATCAGGAAAATGTTCTTCCCTGAAAGAGTTGTCAAGTGCTGGAGCACATGCCCAGGGAAGTGGTGGGGTCACATCCCTAGAAGTGTTCAAATGAATGTAGTTGTGGCATTTGGGTACCTGATGGGCTTGGCAGTGCCAGATTAATTGTTGGACTTGATGATTTTTTGACTGTAACCTAACCTGAGGGCTTTTCCAACCTTAACAATCCTGTGATTCTGTTCTAGTTTTTGAAAGCTCCTGCGCTGTGAGGTGCAGCAGAGATGGGTGTGTGGGTACAATGTGAACAGAGCGAATTGCATGTTCTTCACAGTACACCAGGGCAGGTTCAAAGAGGTGGAGGGTACTCCAGGAGGTGGGGCAACTTGTTTCAGGCTATTGTGCTTTGTCACAGAACTTTTCTAAGTCCAGAGGCAAATGATTTCACCCTCCCAGCAAAGACAAGCATGGCTGTCAGCCTTGAACAAACCATCATGTATCAATTACCAGGCTTTTCTCATTCAACGTCTATGTTTCTTCTTCCTCCTTGTGTTCACCACATTCTCAGGACTATGGGCAGAACACCCACCTGAAATTGCCTGGTCCAGCTGCCATCCTCAGCTGCTGGCTGCTTTGCCAAAGCCCCAACACAGGGGAAATTAGAGCAAACCCAGCATGTCTGTGCCTTGTGGCCAGCTGTCCTACACACTTCTGCAATTCACAGCCCCCAGCCAGGGGTATGTGACACGTTGGACCTTACCTTTCATCTCACTTAGCTTCAAGCAGCACAGTGGGTGCCTGAAGTGGCTCTGACTTGGTGGGGGGGCTTAATTTGTGTTCCCTCTTCCTCAGTTTTGCAAGGAGAAGATCAAAAAACCTGACATCTGGTTATACTTGGCTGCTGTGCCAGTTTATGTCATGCCTTTCTTCCCCAGTCTTTATTTTCTCTATTAATCACCTCCGAGCCAACATAGCTGACACACGCTCTACTCACACTGCACATAGCCCACAAGAGAGCGCTCCTTCGCTGATAGACTGCACGCTTTTCCAACTGGTCAGACTGGAAAGCAACTCAGCTGGGGTAGTTTGATCCCTGGGCTCCCCTCTAATCCTCTGCTCATGCTCAAATCCCACCAAAACCAGCTCCCTGGGAATCAGACATGATGCATCAGCATCTGGTCTGTCAGAGAGGGATTTTTTTTCCAGGAAAGAGATTTCTGCAGGGTACAAGCAAAGCAGGAGAGGATGATAAGGGAGGGGATTTCTGTTATCCCAGTCACACATTTTTCCATGAGTAAGTGTGATTTGCCAGTTCATCATCCAGACTAAACTGTCACTAGCAAGATTTTGATCCTTAGACCAAGCTGAAATCAGTACTGGTAAAATATATTTCACTGTCCTCAATCTTCTTTTTCATATTCCTGTCCCAAAGAGCCTTGGTTGTTCCACTAAGTCACTGAAAACAGTTTGTTTCTCCAATTAAGCAGTGAGCTGCTCTGGAGAGAAGAGCATCAAGCCTCTCTCAGCACCTCATTTTAATTAAGTTTCCCTCGTGGTGAACATCTGAGTATGACAAACAATTCAGAGGACTCCCTAAATGCCAAGCTTATAACCACTCCTGATTTTATGTTATTCTGAGGATTTTTCCCTGCTCAGATAATGGCTGGGGTCTCATCGAGCTGTGTGCGCAACAGTCCTAGCGCTAATCAGCAAGTCAGAGCTGCAGCCCCCCATCACCACACCCTGCAGCTGCAAAGTGATGCTATAAAAACACTTAATGAAGCATGATGCCTGAAAAACACCCAGCTCATTCCTCCAGGGAACAGGAATGCCCTCAGCGATGATTAAAGTGATGCTTGGACCCGCTGGCTGGGGGGAGGACGGTTTAGTCAGACACAGTCTGCCAGTGCTGTGTCTCTCAGACATGGCTCTGTGTTGGACAGCAGTGGAGCCTGTGGTTGATCCACCATCCTGCTGCACTGGGAAAGGGCAAGAAGGTCTGTCTTCTTCAGAGCAGTGCAGCCAGGATACTGTGGATGGCAAGGCAAGCCCCTGCTATAAAACTGGGGGAGATGAGTGGCCCAGCACCCAGCAGTGGGTCTTTGGATAAGACCACCCTGGGCATTGTCTCTTTGGATAAACAGCAATGGCCATTGGTTGAGAAGCCAGGTCCTCCAAAAATGCCTTGGACATTGAGTTTGTCCCTCCTTTCTCAACATCCATTGAAGTTTCTTTTCCTCCCAGCACAGCCCTTTAGCTGTAAGAAATCCCCTCCTTGCTGTGCCTGGTGGCAGATGTGTCCCCTGCAGCGGCACTGGTGGCATTTGAACCCTCTGGCTGATGCCAGGATGTGTCTCCATGTCCACAGGCTAACTGAACTCCCTTGTAAGTGAGGTTTTTTTGAGCCATCGGAGCTGGAAAGTAGCTTAGCTCCTGCTAAAACATTGGAGTATCTGGGTAGCCCCATTCAGCTCCACTCCCAGGTATATAGTGACACATATGAGGTCCTCTGGCTCTCACATACCTATGTGGTGTCAGACAGGCTTCAGGCAGGAATTACAAGCTCTGCTGGGCCTTCACTGCCCTAGACCATCTTCTGTTCTACACTTGAGGGGTCTCACAAATTAGCCCTCTTTTGTTCCTGAATGCCTTCTGACCTCCCCAAGGTGTCCCACCTGGTCTGCCATCGACATTTCAAAAAAGTCAGTCATCTCTCAAAGGCTATGTCATACCTACCATCAGCACCACGCCCAGAGAAGCTGTGGATGCCCCATCCCTGGAAGTCTTCAAGGCCATGTTGGATGGGGCCCTGAGCAACCTGGTTTAGTGGAAGGTGTCGTTGCCAATGGACAGAGGATTTCGAATTAAATGGTCTTTTAGGTCCCTTCCAACCCAAAACATTCTATGATTCTACAAAGCACAGCCTCAAATGGGAAAACCAGAGAGGGATGGCTCAGCTGTGGATGAGAGCAGATGGGATATGGCAAAGCCTCTGGGCCCCTGTGCATTGGGATGCCCAGCCTGCCATCCTGCCAGGGAGAGTAACCAGCTACCATGTTCATATACCAAGATAAACACTAAATTCAAGGAACCAGGGGTATAAATAAGAGGTTCCTTCTGCAAATTACAGCTGCAAGCAGCCTGTCTATGTTTCAGAAGGATCATCCTCATATTTTACCAAAACAACTTTGGGGAAAAAAAAAAGAAGGGGGAAATGCTAATTTCTGAGGTTTTGATGGCATGGGGTTCAACACTGAGAGAATTACTCTAATTTCTTTTTCATATAGTGCTTTAACTTGTCCTTTCAAAGCTTAAGGCCCAGTATGTGCATGGTAATTGGTGTTTGGATACTGCCCTAAGGTGAGGGGCTGATATTGCTTAGCTGCCCAGAAAGAGGGGGTTTAAAAGGAAACTCCTACTGCATAGTACCTTGAGGGGATGGAGCTTAAGGAGGGATGTCACCACAAGTTAATCTCCCTGAGACAGTGGCTCCAGGTCCAAGTGTACACAGGCATGTGGGTCCTGCTGTATCTGAGCAATCAGGGGCATAGTAGGAGGGATTGTTTTGGGTCAGCATTCAACTTTGAAATCTTCCAGAGATATCCAGACATTCTCTAGCCAAGATTTTCTGTCTCTCAGAACTCTGCTTAGACTCCCTTTAACTCATAAAACACCTTCCATCAGCAATTCCCCCCTCCTGAGCAGTGAGACACTGGGATGGGGTGCTGGTATCTGGCTCCCTCCCTGCCATGACCCAAGGTGTGGAAATGAATGCACCCCTTCAACTGGGTGATAAAAGAGGGGGATTAAAACACCTCCAATCACATCTGTAACTTGTAGAGAATATCTCCTCAACTCACATGGTTGTTGCGAAGAAAAAGACAGGAAAAGGATGAGATACTCCATTGCTATGGCAACAGGAGCCATTGAATTGTGGGTGGATGTAGTCAAGTCAAAATGATAATGGAAATGCATTTGTGTCTCCTGCTCGCTGTTTATACAGGTCTTTTTCCACTGGTGTTCCCGTTCTGTGCTATTCCAGGAACAGAACACAAAATGTTGTCTCCACTCCCTGGACAGAGGGTATGGTCTCCCACAAGGCCTTTGTGTATCTTTATCAACAGTGTATGTTTCTGAGGTCTCGTAAAATATACACGTCTTCCCCACGGTTTGTTTAGTGCTAGCCCCTGTTATTTCATTGTCTGCAGAAAAGCAGATGAATAGAAGAAAGGCAACTAATTCCCCTGGGTGGACATCTGTGCTGATGCTGAAGGAGCTCCCAGCAAGGAATACAAGAAGGTTTGTGCTCTGCTGTGAGTTAACTTTTGCAGTAGGGGAAAGGACTGTGTTAAAGGATCTGTTTTGCACAAAACTTGTCCAACCCTCACTGCTGGAGCTGAACCCTTCAGCTGGGTGCACATCTCTATTTACAGCATCCACCTCGTCAGAAGGAAGCCTTGTTCCAGGGAAGAAGACACATTGTTCCAGGGAAACAAACCCTTGATACCAAGCAGTGACTAAGCAAAGATGAGGTGTAGTAATGAAGGAGGATGAAGTTTATTGCCAACCAGATTTCAGCTCACATGGTCACAGTGTCAAAACCTGTGTATTTATACTCAATTATCACTTAGTTTAGTTCAGGGGGAAATGAGGATAGAGGACTGACTACATGATGAATAAAACTAAACAGCAGCAGCCTAGAGCTCAACAGTGTTGGCTTAGACTTCCATGCTGCGTGAATGTGATGCATGAGGGCAAACACACCAGGCTGAGGTTTTCGGGTCTTTTTGGAGGCAAAGATTGTGGCTCAGGCTTACTAGCAACATTGAGGTTTCCTTGGAAGCTTGAACATGGCACACTCTGGATGTAGGAAATAAGGGAAGAAGGAAGGAACAGAGCTGAAAGAGGGGGAGAGGAAACTGTCCTGGCATTGCTGTCTTAGACACAGTCTGAGCAGCTCTATTTGGCCCCAGAGGTGAAGAAAATTCCTTAGCAGAACAGACGAAACAACACAGTCCAAAGAGATTGATGGAAAACCAGCAAGAAGATGGCACATCTTCCCAGAAGATTATAGAAAATTCGAAATTCAAATCCAGCAGAAGAGCCCCAACCTCACAAGAACTGGAAACTCATATAGCAAGAAGGCAGAAAGAAAAAATGACATGCATGTATGTAGGAACCAGTCACTGATTATGTTTTTAAATTCACCCTTTTTCCTGTATGAGTGGACGGATTTCCATTTAACATTGTTTAAAGTGGGTCACATCTCTAAAGAGCAAAGGATAAATGCCTATTCCTGGCTATCATTGCCCCATGCTGAGAGTTGTTTTGCAGACTTTCTAAACCTCTGCAGCAATTTGTTATGTAGCAAACACTTATGCTTAACTTATAAGCAGCATAGATCTCCATATAAGTCTATAATATATGCAGAGGATCATTAAATTTTTATTGTGCAATTCTGGAGGAGGAAAAAAACCAAACTGAAAACAAAAAAACAAGCTGGCAAGCAAAATTTTGAATATAAATGGTGTATGTTTACCTAGTGTGATATTTTTACTAGAGATGAAGCAGAGGTCTTTTGGAGCTGTTTGCCCAAAAGAAATTTAAAACAGTCTTGTGTAAGAGGAAGAAGGTGAAATCTCAGAAGCCTTTGTTGACGCCCTCGAAGCATAACTTTCCAGATGCTTCTAATAAGCCTCAAGGTACACAATGAATACAGTTCTGCAATAACACCATTGGCAGTATTAAAAAGCCTCATCAGTTTTGGTCTGATGCATTTTCCTATGGATACAGGGAGGAGGAGGCACTGCATAACAGCAGTAATGAATAACAGTTGAAAACAGACGGCAGCGACTGGAGCTCACGTCAAGTATTGAGCAACGTGAAGGTTCGGCGGGACTGGATTTGGCTTTCTGGATTGGCCGATTTTAAAGAGAGGGATTGTTTGCAAAGATTCAGTGTGAGATTAGATTTCCAAACTCTTCATAGTCTGAGGGATGCTTGGATAGCAAACAAAGGTCTGGGCTATTTGCTAAATAATCATAACAGCAGCTTCTGGTTGCTATGTTTGATCCAAATATTTCCCTGGAAACAAAGCACAGTAGCAGCTTTTGCCAAGCCAGATGAAGCTGGTTTGAAACCAAAATCCAAATGTAAATAACAATAATCATTTGGAGGGGAAGAAGGTTACCAAAATCCCAGTTAGGTAATCTGCAGGGGAGTTTATTTACCTGGGCTGTTCTTAGGATCATGATCTGTACCACCACAAGTGGTGCAGAGATGGGGAAGATTATTCACTGGTGATGAACTACTTCTGACAAAGTTCCTGGTGTCAGGTTTAAAACAAGCAGGAACTGCATGCTTCTTTTTCACTTGGTGCACAGAAATCTGCTTCTAGATGGCATAAAAATCCCCACGTGTCTGTAGTAGCTGCCCACAAAGTGTAGCCCATATTCAAACTCTAGCTCAAGAGATCTTTAAACCACTACAGAGGCTGAGATGGTCTGCTAGGAAACGTTCCCTTTTTCTTTATCCATTACACCTCATCCTACAGGTTCTTGACATGTCAGAGAAAGGACGATTCTACCCAGAAAAAAACTTTCTTGCATTATATTCCAAGTTTTCAAATTTCTCTCATTCCCAGATATTATCATCCAAATCACTACTATAATGAAGAAATTAAACGTGTTTAGCTGTGATAAAAACTTATGAGCGATGAATGCAATGTCCTAAGAGCTGTCATTCCAGACAATATGTGTCATCCTGTGTCACAGCAGCAAACGTCTGAAAATTCTGCCAAAATGAAACAGTCTGGGAAGAAATGAGCCTGATGGGCAACTGCCAAGACCTGGGAGGATGACTCTGTGGTTAATAGATGTAGCAATAATTTTGTTAATTATTGGCTTCCTTTATGAGCCTGACTCCACAAAGTAGTTCATACTTTTGAAAAGAGTATTGTTTAAATGCAGGAAAGAAATAGCAAGCAAGCCTTTCTTCAGCTGCAATAAAAAATGGCATCTTGGTGTGATTGGCAGATGACTAGTCAAGCTAAGCTCTGGTTCACTCTTCTAGACTCTCACATCCCCAAGTAAACCCACACAATTCTCAGTTTTATCTCCTTAGACAGTCTGCCAATATGGTTTTATCCTATTTTGCACACTAAGGTGTCTTGTGCTCAATTAGAAACTGGCATATCAGTGATTATTATTAATGCTGGCCATATGTTTCCATCAGGAAACAAATTATATTCTCTGCAGCAGAATGAAGCTGCTGCTTCAACATTTCTTGCTGTTCCAGCTCGAGGGCTTGCACAGATGTGTTTGCAGCTGCACAATCACCTCTTCCAAGGTACACTATGGAAATCTTGTGCCCAGGTGCAGTGTCTTTCATCTTATCACAGGACTGACTTTTTGATGTTTCATTGGGCATCTCCTGGGCTAAGGAGAGGTCTGAGTCAGGACAGAAATGGTGAGTCCAGCTGCAATAATAAGTGCCAAGGAAAAGAATTTGCTATCAAGAGAGAAGGATTTGAACAGCCTTCTCAAGCAGGCTGCTAATACACAGAAATATGTGTGATCAGATTTTCCCATTTCAGCAGACCACAGCATCATAAAGGGTATGACATCCATCCCTTCACCACTGCTAGAGGCAAGATCTGAGATGAAGCAGCACATATATTGTATCAGTTGTGCTTTTCAAGGGCTCCCCGCTGGTTCTTCCTGTTAATGTGGCACTTACATAAAATATTCCTGCAATTCAGTAGTAAAGGAGACACTTATTTCCTGGATTTGGCTAAGGAAGATGTAGAAGTACCTGGGGCACTAGATAGTTCATAGCACAAGTGATTGTAACATGCAAGCTCACCTACAACCGGACCAAAATACATCTCTCTGTAGCATAACCTGCTTTCCAAGAAAGGACTGATCATCACATTATCTGTGCTACCCTGACATCCCTGTAGCACTTTCCCTCTACAGTGATGCTCAGCAGCTTGTGACCTGGCAAGTTGCACAGTGATTCCTGGAACTGATGTGGGGCTGTCTAGGGACAATGTTATGAAACATCGCCATCTGCCCAGCCTTGGTTTTTTGGCCATGAGCCTGTTTCTCCTACCCCATGAAGGTAGAAGTCTCAATGCAAATATTGTCCTATTCATTCAGGCCATAATACAGGCCTTATTGAAAGCTTAATTTCTTCTGCACTGAAATGAGAAATTTCAGGATTTGATGGCAATTGTTAGAGCAGACTGGAAACAAATTTTTGGAAAATGTTTTCTCAGCTTCTCATTATGTTATGCATTTTATAAAACACTTTTCTAGTGTTATTGCCTGGGAAGTTTAGATAGAAATAGGTCCCATGTTACTGAGGATTTAATCTCCTCCTGTTCAGCATCAGATGTCATGTGTGGTTACTACAGCAGTGGCTCTTTGATGTTTGCAGATGGAAGATGGCAGTGCACAGCAGGACATAATAAAAAGCAATGGAAATGTTGTTTACCCTAGTTTCATAGGGAAAGGAGCACTGTGCAATCACGCTACTTTTGTGACTGCCTCCCTGTGTCTTTGCCTGCCTAACCTTTCAGTCCTCTTCTTTTTTCCTCAAGTATCTTTGAACGTGCTGTAAAATTTCAGCCACTTTTGACAGAAAGTTGGATACCTCAGAGGAACTCTAGAGCTAAAGATTTTCTGCTCTTAGTCAATGGAAAAAACCTTTACTGTCCAGAGGGAAATTCTGTAGCAAAGCCTGAACCCTTACTAGGCGTTGGAGGATCAAGCACAAGACAGATTCACAGGAAGGCAGATTCTTGTAACACCACATGTTGGAGTGAGCCATCACTGTAATGAATATGGCTGAAGTAAAGAAATACTATGAGTTCTTGTCTCCATTGGGAAAAGGCTATGTCCAAGTCAAATCACCTCAGGCAACATTAGAAGCTTGCACAGAGAATTCCTTATTTTGTTTGGGGTTTTGGTTCTCATGTGTGTAAGGCTTTACAGAGGAGAAAAGTGGATCTGGAGGACCTTTAACTAATTGGTTTTTTACTGGTATTGTGGTAGTTGTAACAAACTGCTGCAATCCTAAAAGAAATGTGGTACAAACAGAGAGCTGATAAAGTAGCCCTTGGGCAAAAAGCAAGAGATAAATATCACACGGAAGGGGGATATAAGCATTAATGTGTTCTCTCAGCCCAGAAAACCAACTGTGTCCTGGGCTGCATCAGGAGCAGCACAGCCACAGCAGGTCAAGGGAGAGGATTCTCCCCCTCTGCAGTGGTGAAAACCCACCTGCAGCATAGCTCTGGGACCCCCAACATAAGAAGGTTGTGGACGTGATGGAACGAGTCCAGAGGAGGCCATGAAGATGATCAGGGGGCTGGAGCACCTGTGCTATGGAGACAGGCTGAGAAAAGTTCAGCCTGGAGATGGGAAGGCTCCAGGGAGACCTTGTTGTGGCCTTCCAGTAGCTGAAGGGGGATACAAGAGAGCTGGAGAGGGACTTTGGGCAAGGGCATAGAGTGACAGGACAAGTGGGAATGGCTTCAAACTGACAGAGTGCAGGTTTAGATATTAGGAGGAAATTCTTTACAATGAGCGTGGTGATCCACTGGCACAGGTTGCCNCAGCATAGCTCTGGGACCCCCAACATAAGAAGGTTGTGGACGTGATGGAACGAGTCCAGAGGAGGCCATGAAGATGATCAGGGGGCTGGAGCACCTGTGCTATGGAGACAGGCTGAGAAAAGTTCAGCCTGGAGATGGGAAGGCTCCAGGGAGACCTTGTTGTGGCCTTCCAGTAGCTGAAGGGGGATACAAGAGAGCTGGAGAGGGACTTTGGGCAAGGGCATAGAGTGACAGGACAAGTGGGAATGGCTTCAAACTGACAGAGTGCAGGTTTAGATATTAGGAGGAAATTCTTTACAATGAGCGTGGTGATCCACTGGCACAGGTTGCCCAGCCCCATCCCTGGAAGTGTTCAAGGTCAGGCTGGATGGCATTTGGAGCAACCTGGTGTAGTGGAAGATGACCCTATCCATGGCGGGGGGGTTTGGGACAAAGTGATCTCTAAGGTCCCTTGCAGCCCAACCCACCCTGCCCTTCTCTGGTTACCCTGGAGCTGCCCTGGCCAGCAGGCTAGGTTATCACTCCTGTGAAGTGCCACTCTTTGAGAATTTGGTTTGACTTTTATAGAGCTAGTTGATGTCTACCTCCAAGGCAGAAGTAATTTCTTGTCTGCCAGTCCCAGTACATGACACAGAGACTAACTCCAGCCTTCAGGGGCTGTGGTGAGTTTTGCTCGTAATAAGGCATTTGCAAGGCGTGTGAGCCTCTAAAGGTCGATATTCCTATTGCATCTCTCTCTCTCTCTCTCTCGTGTCGTGCTGCTGCTCTCCTTACTCCATGCATCAGGTCATGAACAGAAGAAATGGAGGTCACGTGGCAGAGGGGTGCCCATAGGGAGCATGGTTTCTAACAGTAATCCCTGAGCATCCATCCTGCATAGATCACCCCCTAGTCATGGCTTTTGTTGCTCTGTGACCTCACAGCCCAGTTCAGCTCCTCAGATATCCCTTCATTTGTGTCCACAGCATCTCTCATTTCTTAGGAAGGTCCAAGTGATTTTTGTCAAATCCGTCCAAGAAGCTGTGAGGTCACAAAGAGCTGTGAGACATCAGAACTCGGCCGTTCTAGCACTTGCATCTGCAATGCCAGCCTGAATCTTCTTTCATTAAGCCGGGCACAGCTCTGGCCCTGGATTTGTATGCCCACACAAGACATCCATCATTTAATATGTTGATATAGCCCTCCCCAACACAACCTCATAAGGCCTTCTGGAAGTCTTCAACAGATTCCTCCTCCAGGATAATTTGGCAATGACAAGTCTCATCCAGGAAATAGGACCACATGTTGGAAAAGGAGGAGCTGTTCAAAAGTGCTTGATGTAATTTTACTGGGTAGCACAGGGTAAAACAACTCAAAGAAAATCCTTTCCACCCAAGAAACCTTGTTCAACGTGATGGTGAAAATACAACATTAGCCTTTTAAAATTTCCTTTTCTGAGAGCTTGGAAAAGTTTGGATAAAACTTTTCTCATCTCCCAGGCAGTCTCCTAAGAGATCCTTCGAGGAAAATGTGTGGTGCCTCTGTCCTCTGCCATATAGCCTGTACTAGCCCTGGGCTACGATGAGGGAACTGCAGGAGGGAAGCCAAGGGACCAGGCACAAAAGTTGAAGCTCTGATTCTTTTTCTACAGCTAGTTACACTATTCTCAGAGTGTAACTAGCCCCAGGCCATCTCCCACATGTCAAAGCAGAGGAGCAGAGGTGCACTGTACTTCTTTGCCCATCCTTCATGCAAAGCAGATGTGCTTTTTTCAAACTTACCTCATAGTAGAAGAAAAGAGTGTGAATGCGGGTCTTTTGAACCCCAGTTTTTTGCCCACTCCACTAAGAGATCATTGCTTTAAGAGGTTCCAGGGACTCTGATCAGCAGAGCTTCTAATTTTCTGAGGTTGTTTAAACACCTAAAACATGGACCAGAAGAACAGCCTGGGTTTAAGGGCTCTTGACCATCTCCTGGAACACAGAAGGGATGGCACACATCGACCCATGGAGGGGGCTCTCCTGCTCCCTGCAGCCTCCCACACGCAGCATCAGAGGATTCTCAGGCTCACAGTTCTCTGCAGTGGAATATGAGAGCTTCTGGGTTGAGTTGCTGTCCACCCTTATCTTGCAGCACATCTGGTCCTAAGCAGTCATCTTCAACCTCTGTACACTGCGGAACTCCTGTGGGCCCACCAGGATCCAAGCTCATTGGAACCAGCTCCTGGGACTGCCCCAGACTCTCATCCATGTGCCTGACAGGTCCCTTTCACAGGTATAGGGTTTTGTCCCCAGGTAGACAGTTTTAGTAGAGTGCTTTGAGGAAACTGGTTTGCCATCTGTCTGTGTCTACCTGTGGCAGCCTAATGGAGAGTAATGATCCTGCATGAACCCTCTAAATGAAAGCTATTAACTGAACCGATGAGAGAAATTCAACTATTGTCTCACCCAATACTTCCAATTTACCGGCCAGTTCATTTTGTCCAAGATGTGCTGAACAAGAACATAATCTCTGTCAGCCACCAGGCTGCAGGCAGAGAGAGAGATCCCTCCTTGGCTCCCCAGGAAAGCAAAAATGTGCTAGCAAAGTCCTTGGTCAATTGCTGACTGACTGTCTGTTTGGGTTTTAGGAGTTATCCTTTTGTTTTCCTTTTCTCTTAAAGAATTTTTCCCATATAGGCAGCTAGGAGACAAATCACTGAGTACTTAAGAGAGACAAAAGGACCTGGCCACAGGAAGGGAGGGTCTGGCGAGCTGCCTCTTTTTACTTGGGGTGAGGTGCGGGCCCTGGCGCGGTGTTCTCTCGGCGTTTGGGNAACCATCGCACCCGCCCTGCACACCGGGAGCCACCAACACCCCTGCCTGCTGTGAGCGTCACTGCGCGGAAGGGGAAGGTGCCTGCGGCCGAGAGAGGCTGGCACTGAGTTACTGGTTCTGTTCTGTTGTTACTGCCATAGCTATTGTTGTTGGTTGCCTTGTTGTTTTTATATATATATATAAAAAAGTAAAGAACTGTTATTCCTATTCCTCGTATCTTTGCCTGAAAGCCCTTAATTCCAAAATTATAATAATTCGGAGGGAAAGGGGGTTTCATTCTCCATTCCAAGGGAGGCTCCTGCCTTCCTTAGCAGACACCTGTCTTTCAAACCTAGACACTGTTATAACTCACTTTCTGTCCTCCTAACCTGACCTAGTTTGAGGTTGATTTTTTTCCCTGGTGGTTTGCACTGACAGCAGGTGTTTCTCCCCCAAACCAAGCCTGCCCCTGCCTGAGGCTGAGACCACACAGTGGGTGCAGTATCAATGGTCACAGACCCGCTGGGTGAATTCCTGCTGTTTTATCAGAGGCAGCCTGACACTTTAGAGAGACCAAATTTAGTGACTGCACAAACATTAAACATGAAAACATCAAGACAAACATGAATACATGGCTTCCAGGATTCACATGTGGAGGGGGATCCTAAGTTCTCCCAACATTCAGCATCATCTCAATCCACTGGCTGGCAGCACAGCAGACTGGAAAGCAGAGCTTGCCTGCAAGTTTCCCATTTTGAGGCAATATCTAACAAGTTAGCATCCCTAAAACTGGGGTACTTGCAAACCAATTTGACGCCCAGGGTACAGAGATGCCTTGTGAGCCCTTCCTGCAAAATGCAGAGGACTTAAAGCCACTCGGCAATATGTTAGAAGTCATATATTTTTTTCCTACTCATCATGCATCCAACTATGGGCAAAAGGGACATTTTTGTCCTTGGTGATGTTTGATGAAGTAGATTTAATCAGACAGGACATTGGTAGTGTCGTGTTAGCCCATCTATTATTCAGGTTTTGTTTCTGCTGGTCCCTAGATGGATTGGCGTGTCTCCCAGATGTTCTTCCCTGTTCGTGAGATGTCTTTTTGTTTTTGTGGTCGATAACCTTGTGCCTGGTGTGTGCAAATCTAATTATATTTTGGTCTAACAGAAAATGTCAGCTTGCATATACTTCCAAGAATGATGGATATCCTATCTCTCGAAATAGCAGGAGCCACAAATGGGAATTATCCACAGCTGTGAAGTTAACATAGTCTATTTGCAAAACAGAATAGAAATAAAGTAAAGTAAAGTAAAATAGAATAAAATAAAACAAAACAAAATAAAATATAATAAAATAAATATCCAAAGCACAACATGGCTTTATTCTTTGCTTCTGTAAAACTGCAGTAATAAATGGAAAATGGCAGAAAGAAGGGGATAGTAGTGCATAGATGAGGTGTGCAGGGAACATAAAGATAAAATCTCTGGTTTGGCTCCTACTGTTTCTTGCTCTGTGATCTTGGTGAGAGTTCATTTTAACCATCTCTCTTCTGTGCTAGCACTTTCCTGCCTCTTCTTCTTCATCATTCATTCTGAATTCATGCTGACTTTCTCCTGCTCCTCCTAAAAATGTATGGATCCTCATCAGAAAAGACCACCAACCCTGAAATATCATCTTTTGCACTACTGCCTCTCTCCATCACTTGTCTGTTCTTAGCCCAACAAAGACCTTCTGTTGGGGCTGCTTGTGTGCTTAAAGCACATACAAAGATTTTTGCAAAATTGGGGGCTGAGGCCACCAGGAGATGCAAAGGAGACACCTCAACACTATGGACACACAATGCCTTCAACAAGCTCTGCCTGCTTTCCCAAAATGTGTGCAGAACTCCTTGAATATACAATTTGAAGTAGGTTTTATTTAGAATAACTGTGATCTTTTTTTTCTTTTGTTCTCTCTTTCTATAGATTTTCTGATACCGTGGTGGCTGGAAAGGCTCTTGGTGCTCATGTTGGAAAATGTACTATATATAAAATGGGATGTTGTTGACAAAACTTACAGAAGACTGAAGCTCATCGACAGTAGCAAACAGCTGGTGTTAGTCAAGATGCAAATTAGTTTTCCATGTCAGGAACGAAGGCACAAATAATCATCCCAAAACTCAGCAATAAAGACCTACTTCTGTCATTTAGAATCCCACACAGCTCCAGGACATAAAGCCTCCTGAACTTATAGGAATGCCTTGCTGCAAACAACAGCTCAGCTATGGTCTCTTTGGATTCAGGATTCCTCACATTGATTGCCACAATTAGGATGAAGCTAAATCAGTAAAACTGAATGACTGGGGTCTATGGAGCGTGACTCTTTCATCTGGTGGCTCAAGAGAGCCTGTTCAATTTTCACTGGCCCTTTTGGTTCAGATGCCATTGGAAGGCAGCGGCGGACCCTAATTATAGACATCTGTGAGTAATGCATTTCACAGCTGTTGTGCTATAACGGGCAGGGAGAAGTCCAGGCAGCAGCCAACATTTTCACGGAGTGCCGGATGCCGATTGCTGGGTCTCTGCTTGGTGCAGAGCCTGTGGGTTGCAGCTGCTCAGGCTGGGAGGCAGGCAGCTCCTGGGGAAGCACATCCCACAGGGAGGCCTTCCAGCTGTACCTGGAAGGAGAAAGTGGTCCTCATTCCCAAGAGAGGTTCATCCCACTGGGCCACAACAATCACTGTCTCCAGAAGTGGCAGGAATGTTGAGAGAAGAAATTGAGCCTGAAGTGACAAGGCAGGAGACAGAGAGAAGAATATTGCAAAAAGAAAAGACCCTGGGGGTTATCCCAGGGTAGCTCTTCTGTCACCATGGTCAGACTGTGAACTCCATGAGGCAGGATTGGCAGTTGGCATCATATAGAGGGAGATGCTCCCTCAGTATCAGTTCAGTGATGGTCCTAAGATACCTTGTGCCCTGTCTGCCCTCTGCATTTCTCTTTCATGTCAGGCTTTCACTTCCTTTGTCCTCACAGATGTCACACTTCAAACATATCTGGCTCTCTCGGGACAAAGAGGTCTGGGGGGTTACAAATAGGTGCCAGCTATAAATAGTGTGATAACAACCTGCAAATAAACTGAAGGGCTGGAGTATAATGGCAAAGGGGCTGTCACCATGTATGGGAGATGTTGCTTTCTCTGCTACTGGCAGTCCAGGAACTGTGGCTGTGAACCATCCATGGAAAGTATCCAAGTTGCCATGTGTTCAGACAGGGAAAAATTCGAGCACAGCCCCCATTCCTCACAGCCCCTGCTATTTCTAGCTCCCTTTCATGTGTGTGTGTGCATGTGTGTCTTAAATAGATACAATCTTTAAATAGTCATGACTTCAGATGGTAGTTTTCAAGTAAATTCTAGTGATGGACTGTGGTCTGACTGAGTGCCCTGGGCCAAGTTCTGGCTTCTCACCATAGCCTTTGTCCTAGGATTCAGCTGGATCAAAACCAAGACCCTCAGGATACAGCACCTGAATTATTTGGTGCTGGGCTTTGTTTTGCATTGAGTGGCTGGTTACAAAGTTCTACCAAATTTCTGCTCAGGCAGACAGCGCATCACCTGGGTGAAGCACAGTCCTGTTCCTCAGGGCACCTGGAATACACCCAGATACAAAGTTCTGGACAGCACAGTGACTGCCTGGAGGCAATGGGCAAGGAACAGGACATAAAGCAGTGCAGAACTTGCCTACTGGCTTCAAACACATGTGATGGATTATAGTGCTTGCTGTGTTTTACAGTTTGGATGAGGAATGTCCAGTCCTCCCGCACCTTTCACCTGGATTTAACTGCCAGATACCATAAACCAAAAGTTCCTCTGGAGAAACCTCTGCCAGCAAAACCCAATCTGTTTATAAGAGATCTGATCACACGTGTACACTTGAATTTAGACTGGGCTTGTTAAACAGACCAGGTCTGAGTCTGTTCTCAGTCAGTTTCTGCAATTATAAAACAGGGACAAGAGAGAGCAAGGACCAACAGCTACTTGTAAGCAAAACTACTTTTCTGCCAGACTTGATCTGTGAGTCACAGGACCTGTCCACTTCTCCCTGTGACCATCTTCCAACATTTTGGTCAGCCACTGAAAACACATTTGAAGCAAAAAGTCAGCTCATCCTCTCTGTTAGCTTTGCAAACCGGGTCATTGAGTGATACAGAAGCTGAATTAAAAGATGGTTGTGAGCTTTAAAAGCTGCAAAATATTGCAGTTGTTAAAAACATCTGCATGCTAGAAGGAGGAGTATCCAGTTTTCCTGGCCAGAGCATCACGCTGACTGGTCTCAACACAAATGTTATTACGTGAAACGCTGTCCAACATGATGATGTGCTCAGCTCCCCACGCACGAAGTGCACTGTGCATTGGCTGATGCATCACCCTCCAATACAACCAGTCTTGACAATTTCTAGAAGTAGGATTTGGACTAGAACAATTTCCATAAACTTTGCAGGAGTAGCTGCTTGGCTTGGTTTGCCTGTGCCCCTGCAGGGCTGATTCAACAGTCTGGTGGCTCCAGACTTGGTTCAGAGCTGGGAGCTCACCATAAGGCAAATCGCCCTGCTAGGGTGGGGCAGGCACATATTTTTTACATGATAGCTATGCAAACACAGTCCTCTGGTAATTCATAAAACAGGGATAGTGCAAGAAGTCACGAAATTCTTGCCTTCTGGCAGAGATACTGGATAGCATTATGCTGCGTAACTTTATAAAGCAAGCCACGCCTTTGCTCAGCTTCCCTGTGGGGATAGTATTTAAGGATGGTTAGCAGCCAGGAAAGGGCACTGGGGTTCAGCATCTTTTCAGCACAAGGTCCATGAGAGCAGACATGTACCTGTCTAGCTGAACATTAGTTCCCCTCCACAGGCAGAGACCTGATTCTCCAGCACTCAAGGGTGATATGTGCCTGAGGCTACGATCAGCTCATTCCTGTTACACTGGCAACAAAAAGCAGGTGAAGGCAAGTTCCATCATTTCACCCTGTTCCTCACACAACCACCACCTAGAAAGAGTAGAAGTTTCCTTCACTTCTAGTGAAAGAGTATCTTGGGTTTAATCACTGCTTCCTGAAAATGAGCATGATTCACTTTCAGCACTTTGCACCAATCACCTCAAACCTTCCACAACACCTAAGTGCTTCACAGAGACAGATTTTAGTGCAAATCCAAAGATGAGACTTGAAACCCCTACCTGCTGATCTCAGGAGAATTTCATAGCTCCTCAGAGCTCATTTGCTCAGGAACAGGCCCAGTGCACATCAGACCTTTCCTGCCTGACATTTGCTTCCAGTCACAACACTCTCCAACAGCACAATAAGGCTGAAGGGGTTTGCAGCTCAGGAGTAGGACTGGGTGCCCTAAACACATAAAGGTGATTTATGGGCTGCCTCCTGAGTCACACCCTCAGGTGACCATGTTCTGCCCATGTATCTTTGTGCACCCGCATCAGACGATTTTCTCAACACAGATTGCAGTTCTGAAGTCACCACAGATGCGCCCTCCTCATCACCAGTTTATCAATGACTCAAGAGCAGATGTGGTGCTTAGAGACATGGCATAGTGGTGGACCTGGCAGTGTCTGGTTAGTGGTTGGACTCAATGGTCTTCTGTTTTTTCCAACCTTGATGATACTGTGATTCTGATCCATTAACTTTTGGGCAGCCCTGACCCAAAACCCACACAAACAGTGCTGCGCCATAGCATGAGAGAAAACGATCAAGGACATGATCCAGCTGTAGAGCCCAAGCCCTGCTCTGATCTGGTTCTTCTTGTGTCCAGAGCACTCTGCATGCGCAGTGACTTCATCTCTGTTTCCACACACCACATAGATACACCCAGTGTCACTAATTAAGGTCTAAGTAAGGAGAGGAGGGTAGAAGTTTTCTTTCTGGTATTCTTTCACCTCTTCATACTCTGATTTCTTTTCAGTCAACTGGGGAATAAACCATCCTTCCATCTTCCCTTGGAGGACTGCAAGGGATTCATAAGGCAGCATGTGTAGGACATGTCAAATCATTCATCAGGAAATCTCCCATAGATCCCATAGAGCTGCACGCCTGCTCTGCAGACACATGATGGGGAGCTGCTTTACTCTGCAAAAATGGAGACATCCGGCCCCCAGTATGAGGCAGTGCTGGAAATCTTTGTCCTGAGCTAGCTCAGCCAGCTTTTCCTGGAGGAGAATACCAGCTGCACTCTGTTAAATAACTCCTGCTACTTCATGCTTCAGAGATTTGAAAGCCCCCACCACCACACTTCCCCCTCCCCAGATCCTGTGTTTCTGGGGGCCCCTCCGGTGTTTCATTAGGTTTCCTTTATTAAGGCTTCATGTACAATGCGGGACTTTGTAGTGAAGTGACAGAGGGCAGCCAGTTCGTGTGGGACTCTTTGTCTCAGGTTTTGTAAGAGCTGCTATTGTGAAAGCACTTGACAGGCCCACCAACACAAATATAAAGACAATTTAATGACTTATTACTTTTAATTGGGGGTGTGGAGAAGGAAAATAAAGAGGAAAGTGCCTGGCTGAACTGGTGCCAGAGGGCTCAGGTGGGAATTTATTGTAGCAGCTCCCAAGATTGCAAACTGCCCATAGCAATGTATTGTGTAGGAACACAGCCTCCACCACAGAGGTGATTAAAGGTCCAGAGATGGAGGCAGGAGAGTGGTTGAATGAGTTAGAGTGGGAACAACAACTCCAGGTGGGCTCAAGTCCACACAAGAAGCTTTTAGAGGAATTCTGTAGGAAATCAGGACAGGTTATGGAGGAGAAGAGATTTCCATGCTCCCTCAGTGAATGCTTGGTCTGCAAAAATTATTAAGCAACTGCCTTTAAAACATAGTTCTGTTCCAACTATACAAAGCTGGGCAGCACAAAGCCACCACTGATCTTATTTTGGCAACACACAAGGAGCCAAAAGCTGTGAATTCAGTTCTTGACTTTGGTTATGCCCTGGCTGTAGCAGAAGTTTAAGGCTCGGGATGGGGAACGTGGGATATAATTTGGAAAATCCATTTTGATGCTCAGAATCCCCTCTTCCAGCCCTAAAACCTGTGGTCCTGCAGGTCACTGAGCACCATGGTGGCCTCCTAGAGGTAGAGAAGCAGGCAGAGAATTGTCTCATAGCATGCAAAAATCAGCACAGCCTTATTTCAAGGCAGCTCTTGCCCTGATGATTTTCAAGGGATGGGAGGTGGTAGTGTATGGACATTTCCAGGAAAACAAACATGTCTCTTTCCAGTGATTCTTGAAACAGAGGTGGTTGATAGGTGTGAAATTATATTTACTTGCCTAAAAGCAAATATGAAGTGCATGAAGGCAACAGAAAATGTAATTATTTAATGCCTGCTTCCCCTCCCTTCATCCAAAAAAAACCCTCCAAAAAAACCCAAACCAAAAAATAAGAGATGTTTCCTGTGACTTCATTTCATGCCTGGGAAGAGAAAAAACTTTAAAACAATCTTCCTGGGAGGTCCTGATGAAACAGAGCTGTCAGAGACAGTAGTCAGTTGCCCTTCTGATTTGAAATCCAGCTAATTAGCTCCGAAGCACGGTGCCTCAGATCTGAGCAGGGCATGAAGCTGCTGAGTTTGATATTTCCAGGCCTGTCAGCCCATGCATTAAAAAAGAAACGAGCGCCATGGGGCTGAGGGAGCGGCAGGCTTAATGAGGCACCCTGGGGCAATTTGGCAGAGCTGGAAAAGGGACTGACCGCCTTGATGGCAAAGCCCTCCTCACAGGGCCTCCTGATGGGAGCTTGGGGTGCAGAGTGGTGTTAATTCCTCCTCCTGAGGCCCTTACAGGGATTCATAAAGGCTGGGACCAGGAAGCAACACCAAAAACGAGGGGAAGTCTGCTCTGAAGGAGCACAACTGCAGAGCCAAGGCACTCTCTTGTAGCAGCAGCCTCTTCCTGGCATCCCAGGGCTTTGAGCTGCAAGAGTATGAGATGCCATGGCCTTCTGGGGAGGCAAAGTCATGCACAGATGTTGTTCCCGTCTCTTGTGCCAAGTTTGGGGTAGCATCAACTGCATTTGTAGGCCTTTTTCTGAAGGTACCTGCATGTGGTAACAGCCTTGGGGTATACTCCTGGATCAAGCAACAAATTTTGTTAAAAAGTGCCTGAAACCAGAACAAAACCTGCATTAAGAAGAGTCAGTGCCCTTAGCAGACTGTCTCCTGTAAGGCTGGCAGAGCACAGCTAACTTTGAGTGAACTCTCGGAAGACAAAGGTTCGTGGGGACACACCACCTCCAGGGGTGGGACATCTACCCACAGAGAGAGAACCGAGTGGGGCAGTTTTCATAAGATACAAATGAGAAGCAAGCTGGAAATCAGGAACCTAAATCCTATTTGAAGTTCAAATTTCTCCAGCATAGAGCTTATCACATCTGGTATAAAGCATTGCTTTTCATAAGGACTATTGCATTGGCATCACTGAACCTCAGGGGCTGTTATTCAAGTGCGGGTGGTGGCTTAGCAGTTGTCAAACACACCTTCTTCAGCTAGGGTCCCAGGACTGATGCAGAGGTTCTCCAGATGTTTCACCAGTAAAAGTGGTGTCACTGCAGCAACACATACCAATTTTCTAACAGGGTCAGGAAGCTATTGCTGTCTCTAAGCGCTCAGGTTTTGAAGCTGCAGCATTCTGCAGTTTGCTGAGGGCTCCAACCCCACCCTGGAATGCAGGAAAGCCCAGGGGAGCTCTGTGCTGCTGTGTGGATATGCTGCCTGTATCCAACGCAGCCATAGGAAAGCAATCCTGAGTTTGTGGAAACTGCAGTGGTGGATGGCATCCTCCTTGATTTCTTATGTGTGAGATCTTTTACATGCCCGTTTCCTATTTCAAACACTACCCAAATATGGGCAAGGGATCATGCTGTCGGGCACAGGAGAAATGTTCCCTTTGCAACCATGTCTCACACTTGCAAACTATACACTGTTTTTTTTACCTCTTATGCCTAAAGGAAGAGATAAAATAGGGAAAAGGGAGAGGGTATTGATTGTGAAAGTCCCTACAGCAGGGTCCATCAAGGAGTGATTTTCACTTCAATGCCTCACTGGAGAAATCTGAGCTCGAAGAAAGGGCTTAGCCAAAAGAAGCTGGAAGACAATATTATTCAGGTAGTCTAACGTTATGCTTCAGAGAGCATGAGAAGTTTACATGGGAGGGTGAGAAAGCCATTTTTCACACGGCTGAGGATATTGCACAGATCACCAGCTGCATCCTGGGAAGAGTCTCATCTTCCCAATGAGCCGTTGCTATCTGAGAAGACAGGATTAACTGGAACAATGGTCTGACTGGGCCACTGGACTGTAAGAATTGGCTTTGTCTGAGTACCCATTCTCTTCCTTTGCCTTCCCCTTGAAAACACACACCAAGACAGATCACAGCTCTCTGTCCCACCAAACTGAGAGGTGTGCTGCTGCTTGCACTAAAAGATAGGGCATGCACAAGCAGATGTCAGAAGTGATGGACCTTGCTTCAGCCGGGTGTTTGCACTGCTGTAAAAAGTCTTGACACTTAGCACAGCTACTGCGCTAGATGAGGACAGGATTGTTGAATGGTTTGGGTTGGAAGGGACCTTAAAGATCATCCAGTTCCAGCCCCACTGTCATGGGCAGGGCTGATCCCCATCTCTAAAAGCAGTGAAGGGCACCCCTATGTTAGTACTGCAGGATGAACTCACCCTGCCATGATGGGCTTTTTATTAACAAAAAACCCTACACTTCAGATTTCATAGTGCTTCTGGTGCAGTTATATGCCCTTGGTCAGCAATGCTCTTTCATTCCTCTGCTTTGGCTTTTGCTGCAGAGCAAATCCTATTTTTCCCAGGAAAATTTAAACATAGTCCTTGGATCCCTTGATTTCAATCATGTACAATGAATTTGCATTTTCCTTTAAGCTGTATTTCTTTCTCTGCCATAAATTTGACGTTAAAAACAATTTTCAGGGTGTCTTGCCCACCCCCATTACCTGTTGTTTAGGATGTCTTGTCCGGTTCCCATCTTGCTCCTTCTAGAAGCAATAATCTGTGTATGCAGCACTAATGTGGGATAAATATTGTCTGAAAGATTTCAAGGTTAAGCAAAATCTGTAGGGAGGGAACCGAAGTTTTATTAAGCCAACTGGTTTAGCTTGAATAAAACAGAGGAATTCCCAGGCACATCAAACATTTTACCTGATGGTGGATGCAAACCCAGCCACCAGCACCACATTGCAGTGACAGAGTCAAACACTGACCTACACCAGGGCAGGCAAACAAGACAGATCTGGAACAACACGTGAAATTGTCAAGGATTTTAAGAGCCACGTAGGCCAGAGACAGACAATCTCTGGCTCACAAGTACTTTCAGTGGGATGTGGATGTCACTGCCTCTCACAGTACTCTCTATTCCCATATTTCCCAATGCCACCCTGGTATAAATGAAGCCACTCACACAGCATGGAAGAAGCCCCGACCCCAGTCTCTCATCTAGGGAGGTTGTTTTATAAAGTGTGTGCTATGCTGACACTACACTGGGAATATATAAGGAAGAAAAGGAAGGGTGGAATTGTCTGCTGCTCCTGGTACAAACTGAGACTGTATACCCAGTGCACAAGAACATCTGCATTGTTTTCACATTGTCCAGAAAAAGAAGGAGCATGTAGAAAGAGGAGAAGGAAGGAAGAAGGGCTGGTGGACTCAGTGCATCCTCCACATTCCTTGATGAGCAGAAACTCATCCCTGATAAGGACGCCTGTGTGGGAACACAGGAACGGGAAGAATTACAACCTAAAGTACCTTTATAGGCCCATTTTTTATGTTTATCCAAAACTAAGCAATAGGCTAAAATATGGAGTCTTCAAGGAAAGGCCCTTGCATGTTCCTGATCCAGAAATGACACATCTGATCTGTTCTCCCAGTAAAGACTTGTGGAGCTTCAGTGATTTCCTTGGCTCTGTTATTCTTTACCTGTAATGTCTTGGGCCGTGGTGGGACAAGTCCTGACTTCACATAGTCATTTGGCTTAAACAGCCGAAAACTTCTCCTTCTGTCACTCTGGTTTAGGATAACATACGAATATCCAAGGTAGCTCCTAAATCTGGCACCTCCACAACCACTGGTCCCCAAGTAACCCTATCCAAGCAGATGACCTCCCACAACAGCCAAGCCTTGGGGGCATCTCTGCCTGCTCTTGCTCTCTGTAACTGTTTAGCCACATGCTTTTGCATGATGGGCACATCTTGGACACCAGACTCCATCCAGTAATGGATTAGCAGCAATTAAGCAGTGCTCATTGACCTAGTCCTAACTGGACCTCCCCTGAACTGAACAGGAGCCACACTGGATCTTGCCTCTTTCTGTTCCTGGGGCTAATTATTACCAGCTAAACAGCACTAGGCTTTCCCTTTTTCTCTTTGCCATGCTTGTTAGCATTGTTTCTTCCAGCAGCTTTTCATCTCAATGGAGGCAATTGTGCCTGGCTGACATTTTAATTCTTTCCAGCTGCATCTGAACAAAATGACACAAATTAAGTGGAAGGGCTTGGGGAAGAAGGGGAAGGAAGCTCCCAGCCCCCACAGTCTGCACTAAAGCAAGGGATTTGTGCTGAATGCAGCAGATGCTCAGAAGGTGCCACAGGGAGAAGCTTTGATTTCACACTAGCAGCATGGGCCAGGCCCAGGGATGCTCTGTTGCACCAGAACCTCTCTGGAGCTGTTCCCCTGAAAGTCATGGCTGGGAAACTTAGAGGTGAAGGATTTGCCAGGTCTCCCAGCAGAGCAGTGGCACACTTTTGCCTTTGCTTACCAAAGGATACCTTGGTTTAGGGTCCCCTACACTCAAGCAAGTGAGATTGAGTGAGCTCCTGACCACTCTGTGAACGGTCTGCAGCTGAACTCTGCTGGTTAAAGGCGGATTTAGAACAGATTGGCAAGCTGCAGATCTCTTTAGCAAGACATGGAAATCCCAGCCATGAACAAAGACCTCTCCGGGTAAGATACTGCAATAATACAGAATAGAAAGTCTGCTTATACCCTATAATTAAGGAGAAGCATTAAAACAAGTGTACTGAATAATTGCTCTGGCAGGTCTTAGGTTGCTTTAGAGATACCCACACAGCTTGTTTCAGAATCTAAGCCCTTTAGCTGAAGTTAGGACAAAAAGAGATACGAAAAGAAGAATTAAATGCAAGGAGTCTCTAGCAGTTAATACGAACCACAGGGAACAGGATCTGACTAGTCCAGTAAACCACAGGGCAACTCAATTGGGCTGATGCTGGATTAAGCCAGCCCTGAAAACAGAAGAAACCGGAGATATTTGCTTGCCACATTTCTGTTATTGCAGCCTCATATTAGTGAGCAGGAACAGAAAAGGGTTTGGCCTTTTAGTGATTCCTCATTCTAGCACCAGGCTCGCAGTCTCAACTCAGCTCCCAGTTTCCAGGCACACAAAAAGAGGCAGGAGCTGGTGCAGGATGTATAAGGAACTGGAGATCAGGGGGAGTCCAAAGGACCACAGGGAAATCAGATGAAGGAGGTGAAGAAAGTAGGTGGAAGAGAAGTGACAGACACAAACAGTCCCCAGTGAGTTGATTGCTGTCACCTGAAATCCCTGTATTTTCTCTGCCCTGGCTTCCAAAAGAGTAGCACCACTGGGTCTGGAGAGCATATCCCAACATTTGATACCAGACCTAAGTGCCTACATGGGGAACTGAATAGCTCAAGGTCATGTTACAGCCTGGGTCATCTCAGAGACACTCCTGAAAGGTGATTTTGATCTTAGCAGTGACAAATCTGCTCCTGGAGGCACCTATTGCTCTCCATTAACTACAAAATCAGAGAATCAGAATAATTTACGTTGGAAAAGACCTCTAAGATCATCAAGTGTAACCATTAACCTACGCTGCCAAGCCCACCACTAAACCATATCCCTAAGCACCATATCTACACAACTTTTAAATACTTCCAGAAAGAGTCAAGCACCTCTGAGATCCTAACCCACACGCCTCAGGAATTTGAGCTGCTTTTGGTTGCCGAACAAATAGCCTGGGGAGGACCATGCCAGTGAAGGAGAAGTGAAGATGTTTTCCAAAAAGTCTCACTGCTAAATTTTTCAGCTGCCTCACAGACTAATGTGAACAGCGGATTCCCACTTACAAAAAACCCCACCTCTGTGCCTCTCTTCTGCAAAAGCCCTGGAGTGCAAGACCATTTTCCTAGGTGATAAGAGCTCCTTTCAGGTGGTGGAGTTGGTGCCTCTAACACCAAGAACAAAATGTGATCCTGGCAGCTTTTCAAAGCACCAATCCTAACACCTGAGGAAATGTCACTGGGATGTGCTCAACTGAGAAATGAGGAGCAAAAGCAGAGAAAAGCCTTGCTTCAGCTTTTGCCATGATTTGCTTTTTCTTTAAAGATATATTTGAACAGCTCTCAGCAGGAGCTATGGATGCTGCCAAGCTTTCAATCCATGCAGATCTAAAATATTTGTAATCAAAATTGAGCTCCAGGGCACTTGTTTATTTACTGCAATAGTCTACATCTCTCAGTATGTCCCCATGACTCCAATTTTAAAAGGAAGAGGCACAGAAAGGAACAGAGGGTGACAGAGATAATAAGCATTTCCTAATTTATAAAGGGATGTTTGTTTGTGCCTTTTTTTTACTTGCAGAAAGGATCTCTGTCCGGTAAGTCAAATTCCGTGAGGGATTTAAAGGAACATGATACTATCCCTGGTTTTTTTGCTTAGAGGCCTTACACTTCATGCTGTGTTTTCTTGATACATTTTCTTTTGTGGCAATATCAGCTTAAACAATTGCCTCCCAGTCCTTGTCCCTTACCCCCTCCCAAGTGTTTGTTCCTGCAATATCGCGGCGTAATGCCACAAAGCTATGGCTAAGTAGGGTAAGATAAAAAGAATTAGGGAAACAAATGATTATCCCCAAAAAATCTGTTTTGGCTCTGTTGCTTTATTGGATCCGTTCCCCAAACCAGTGCTCAGCAGAGCAGCTGTGCTGGCAGGGAAGAAGGGATGGCATGCAGCAGCCTGACTACAGGATTGAGAGGCAGCAGAGGGAAGGAGAGAAGAAAAGCCATCAAAGACAACACACCTTGAAGCTACAGACTCAGTTAGTGGCTTTTCATGCAGCTGTTCCATGAGAAAAAGATGGCAGTCACAGGTCCTGCATCCTCCCCATCACCCAGCAATGCCTAGAGCATTCACAGCACCGATGCAGAGCCCTTCCCTACCTCAAGGATTCAGCAGAAGAGGAGGGAGAACCAGCATGCCTTGAGTTCTACACAACAAGAAAGTTTGGAAAGACTCAGCTTGAGACCTGTGCACCTTTAGGCCACACCTGGGCTCTTCCAAGCAGCAGCTTTAAGGAGGATTTTGCAATAATGCAAATGGAAAGGAAACAGGATGCACGGGAGCACTGTGAGCCTCTGGACATCTTTTCAAGCTTCTAAAATCAGTTTAGAAAGAGTCTTGACTATCTCAAACATTTGGTAATGTGGAGATAAATGGATGGTAGGAGCTGCAGGAGAGAAGGGCCTCAGGCTGATATCAGTGAAGGGCACCAAAGGAGCAGGGTATGGAACAGAATGAAAAATAACAGCACACAGCAGGCACATGGGCAGTTCTGATTTGGGTCCTAAGATGAATGAGGCAGTGGTGGAGCTATCTGAGGGGAGGAAGGACTTTCTTTCAGTCTGTCTTTCAGTGAAGAGCGGGAAAAGGCTGGAAGGGGAAGGGAGCGCGGCATGGCAGAATGCTAATGAGGCAGAGGTGATACTGCTTGAAGTAGAGCTGAATATGCTTAGGGGACCCTCCAGGGATGATTACCCAAAATTACTTTCAGAAAATGCCACTGAGACACTTCTGGCTCTGCATGGAGTACACAGCACAATACATCTTTGTACAGGGAGATTGACACATGGATGATGAATGTCAACAGTGAAGGAGTTCCCTTTAAGGGAAGAATGGTAATTAACTTTGGAAACAAGAATTGGGGCTGAATGTACAAGGGAATGTTGTGTGTAGGGCTGGATTAAAAAGGAGATGGGTGAGATGGGTGTGCAACACTCATGTCTCCCTGCTGAGTGTGAGCTGGGAGTGGCTGACTGTCCCAAAGCCTGCCATGTGATGCAGAGTTTACAGTCACATCTTAGGAAATCCATGAAGTCCCAATACCAGTAATGAATGTGGATGGTCAGGGGTCTTAGTCCTTAGCTCCAACTTCAAGCCCTAAAGTTGCAAATAACTCAAAGGGAAGGGAGGTTTAGCATGACAAGGGAGAAACTGCTTTACATTTGGTAGAGAAACCGTGTCCATGGCTTCTTAAGCATGTGTTTTACAGTTAACACCTGCCTCATCAAAACACACGAAGACAGAGGGAAGGAAAATACACGATGCCCTTCCACTTTGCCAGGAGCCCACCCACACAAGCTCATTGTCTAGTGGGTACCCCAAGCTATCTCATATATTTAGTCATAGCTAGAGAAGCCAGCACAGGGTTTGTGCCTGTGTTAGGAGAAAAGAAACCTCCTTCACCTTTACCACACCTTATCAACAGCTGCAAGTTGGTTTTGAGACTTTACTTCAGCTGCAGCACCACCCTTACTTCAAACCCAAACCATTTTGCTTCCAAGTCAAATTTGTTAAACAAAGCAACAGCAGAATCCACACACTTCCTGGGAGGTCCTTCACAAAACACAAGCATTCATCCAAATAAGTAAGAATAAGCTAATGTCTTGCCCTACCACCTCAGAAAAAGAAACTCATTGTTCCCATTAAACTTCAAGGAGTGTGCTTTGCTGTGATGCAATATCATGGGGAGAGAGAAAACAAAGACATGTTGGGCAAAACCATACCGTATTTCACTTCAGGATTCAAGTTTTAACATCTTGTAAATCAAAAATGCCTTCATTGTTTTTAGTGTGTTTTGGAACCAGAATTTTCCTTTGCCTTCTGTTTTCAACCCAAACTGATTTTGAAGCCAGAACTACAAACAAGTGCTAATGCTGGGCTTTGTTTCTGAAAGGTGATTACATCTTTGCTCAGCGGATGCCGTTTCCTGTTTGAGATTCCTGGCTGGTTTTGGTGGCAGCCCTGACATGCATGGTGGTGGGCAGACATAAGGAAGATGCTGTTCCCATCGTAACAAGCTGTGATTACTGCCTATCATGACAGCCCTATTCAGTACACCTATTGTCAAGCCAGCTCATGTTCCTGCTCTGAATTGCCCTCTGAAGAGGTCTCTTTCTCTCCACTTGCCATCCTTGTGACCTAAGCGTACAAACTGAAGTCATGGAGCAGACAGAAGAAAGGTTCCTGGAAAAGATTTTGTGTCTCTGCCTGCAGGTCTTGGAAGCATTTGCTTGGTTAACGCACCTGGAGATTTCTCCTTGTTTTTTGCAATCTCTGTCAGTTATTTGAACAGCTGTCAGGCAATGATTCATATCCCCTAAGTCTACACATTTACCAAAAGATGAGCATTTAGTCTACATATTCTCTCTATAGGTAAGGGAAAAAGATGTGCAGAGGTTCATACACCTAATCCACTTGGAACACATACACCAGGGTAATTCGAGTCAATCTGCACCGCTGCCTTTCCTTTCCCTGCACTAGAAAAGTAGCCTTGGACACTTTGACTAGCGGCTTCCAAAGACAAAGGTATTTTCTATTCCGGTGTTATACATTTCCACAGATCTCTAGAAAGCTATTACACTACCTTTTCATGCAATTCTCCTTTCCAATTATTCTGTGTACTAATGTAGATAGGCTTTTTTTTTAATGGTGAGAAAAAAAAAAGGAAAGACTTCCAGGTAACAGCAGGATTATTGGTTTAGAAATATGAAAAACATTATAGATTTCCATGGTTTAGAACAATGCTGCAGCTAAGCTTATGTTTTTGTCAGCTTTCTGTTGTGTAGTTCATCATTTGAAAATTATTTGCCTTTAGAGAGAGGGTGACCAGACTACAGTGAAATCACAGGATTGTAGTTCAATTCTATTTCATTCAATTCATTTTAATTCAATTGACTCTGAAGGCTGAAGCGGTTTATGTCAGTCAGGAAAGGGTTCTGGCTCAGATATCTCCTTTAGAAATACATGACTAAATTATCTCAAAAGCAAGCTCATCAGAAGAATCTCCTAAGAAATATGGCTGAGTTTGAATACCCTGGACCAGTCTGCAAAGTGATACTTCCCCTCAATAGAATCTAAAGAAATAAATAACAGGGCAGCCACAGGGGGCAATGCAGTCAAGGTCTACAGAGCTGTCAGCAGAACTTCCCAGCAGTGACCGGAAAGCCAAATTCCATTCTGATGTCTTGGCACTTCGGCGTGGAATTCATCTCAGATGGATGAAGCTGGGATTTCAGACTTGAAAGCACAACTGTCCTGCGCCTGAAGAAATTGTGAGCAGGAATTGATTCATATAGGGTTATCCATCTCTGGACGCCTAGCCTCAAGGGGATGGAAGCTGAAGTCTCCATTAGTTTGGATTATTCTGGGAACTTGGAGTGACTCCAACATTACTGGTGTAAAAACAATGAGACTCTGGTCAGATTCTCATAGTTTCTGAAGAGGAATAATTTGCTTTACCGAAGTGGTGAGAAAATGAGACCCATCTCCTTATGAGATTCTCGATTCGGTGTGACCCCTAGTTCAGCACCATGTTCAGTGCAAGCTCAGCACTGGGATCACAGTCCCTTCACCCCCCTCTTCATGCAGAGCTAAAGCCCACCCCATGCTCTACACCATGCAGCCAGGGTAGCTGCACCCTTTTGCTCACCCCTGGACTTCCTCTCTGGATCCTACGCCATGAAGTTCTTTAGTTGTCCACTTCCACTTCATTTCAGACACTTGTGCCCAACAGGTCGAGGAAGGTGATTTTTCCCCCTCTACTGCACTCTCATTTAGCACCCACCTGGAGTATTGTGTCCAGCTCTGAGGTCCTCAGCACGGGAAGGACATGGACCTGTTGGAGCTAGTCCAAAGCAGGCCACAAAGATGGTCAGAGGGCTGGAGATGAGCTGAGAGTTGGGGTTGTTCAGAGTGGAGAAGAGAAAGCTCCAGGGAGACTTTCTTGTGGCCTTTCACTACTTGAAGGGGGCCTGTAAGGAAGACAGGAACAGTCTTTGGAGCAGGGACTGCTGTGTAAGACAAGAGGGAATGGTTTTAGACTGAAGGAGTGTCAATTTAGATTGGCTATTAGAAAGAAGTTTTTTATTATGAGGGTGGTGAGGCACTGGCACAGGTTGCCTAGAGAAGTTGTGGATGCCCTATCCGTGAAAATGTTACACGCCAGGTTGTGTGGGAATTTGGGCAACTAGATCCAGTTAAAGATGTCCCTGCTCATTCTAGAGGTATTGGACTAGATACCCTCTAAAGGTCCCTTTGAAGCCAAACCATTCCATGATTCTGAACTGGATATTTCTCTGTTCCTGGAAACTGTCTGAGACTTCCCAACTTCATGGTACCCAGGACCAAACTAACAGCCTACAAAGCTGCAACCCCCCCAAATACTTAATTTTTAGCTAAATAGTAAGCTTTTCCAGGCAGGCCTTCATACAACACCTACTCTCTGTGGATACGCACGCACACCATGCAGAGAAAGGACTCCTCATGCCCTTGAAAGAAGAAAAAACAAGGACCACACACATTTTCCATTGAGCTCTACAGCATCCAGGTATGAAAGGGACAGAGCAGGGGGCACTGGACTCTCTATGTGGCCAGTGTTGAATGGATGGAGCCGGCAAAGCTGGATTTCACCAGGGCGGACGCTTGCTAGCAGCAGCTACTTTTGTTTATCAAGTTCCTTGTAACTGTGTGAATTAGAGACTGGATCATTAGCTTCACAATGAACCAGAATGCTGATTTATTTAATGAATGTAAATGGTCTTTCGTTAGCTAATTAAATTAGGGAAATGAGAACTGTTGGTTATAAAATGGATAGCAAGGAGTGAAAAAGGTTCTGTACCCCAGTGACAGCTGTAATATAGGTCTTTCCACGGCCAAGCCCCTCTGTAAAAGCCTCAAACCAAGTTTCTGTCCTTGAGGGCAGCCTTTTACTGCATCATCTGTGGCCAGACAGGGTTTATTGGAGGCCTGTAAAGGTCCTGAGCCAAGAGAGATGATGCACTGTGCTTCACTTTGTAGTTACACCCGGTGCACACAGACTAAGCTGAGTGGTCACCTTGAGTTTGTATCAATGTAAATACAAGCATTTGCATAAAAAGTGCAATGAGCTATTTACAATAATTTTCACTTTTATCTACCATGAGTCAGTTCCTCAGAGGTTTGGAAATTCCCTGGGTTGAAAACTCTGCTGTTCCAAACCACCCACTTATGAAAACACTCCATGGTCCTTCTTCAGTCAAGTCTAGCATCCAGTAAGTCCAGTCCTGACCTTATAATTCATAAGCCAGAGACAAATAAAATTACCTTCACACAAAGGCTCATGCTGGTGGTTCCCAGCCATGTATTTCAGAGCTGTAAAAGACCAGTTACCATCGGAAGAATGTATTCTGTGTCTGTGGCAGCAGTCGTCATCTGTTAGGACAACACTGTGGAGGAATTCAAGGTGTCAAAGACACCAAAACTTCTCACATAAACAATATCTGGGAAAATTTCACCTTTGCTATGCTGAATTCCCAGCTAACTCCTTACTCCATAGACATTGCTCACGTCAGGGACCTCTTCTCCGACCTAACAGAACCGCAGCAATGGGAGACTCCTTCAATTTGGCTCCTTGGGGCCAAATGCTGGGAAATAAATCTTACCCATTCCTTCAGATGAGGCATAGGTATGTTTAAGATAATAGAGCTCATAGAGGAATGGCATTAATTTCCTGCCAAAGAACATAACTAAAAGCCAAAGTGCTTTTTGACAGGTTTATAATCCACTCATGTATTGCCATCCATGTAAGTCACACATTAGGCTAGCCATATCTTACTCAAAACTCCTCTTAATATGCAACTTAGATAGTTTTAACAGCCTTTTTGTAGACTATTAGAAAGTCAAGCAATAACAGAAATGGCACAAACCGCTGTCCATCCAGAACACCTACAAACAGATGCTATTCTCAGGAAATAAATAAAATACAAGACTTTGAGCATCAGGGAAATAACTTCTATCAATTAAACCATGTAAATGACCAAAGTCTTAAAATCAAATGAAGCCAGCATAAATAAATCATCACAAAAGGCCACTCCTTGGCCAGAGGCTATGGAGGAAGTCACCACATCTGTAACTGTTATTAATAGGAATAAGACTGTAAAGATATAGATATAGGCTTGAATTTTCAAGCCTATATATCTACATGGGAGGCAATAATTGGAAAGCAGAGATGATTAATATGCCTGATTAATTGCACTATCAGAAGACAGGCAATGCAATTACAGAATCTTTCAGACATGCATGATCCTACACTCCATCACCAACCAAATAAAACAAGCATAAACAGAATTAATCAAAAGAAATAGGAACACTGAATTTAAGTAAACACATGCAAAATGTCAAAGACACCTTCATTCTGGATTGCTCTCACTATCAGCAAGAGAAGTATAAATTTAAAAAGGTGAAAGAGATAAATGATGCATTCCTACCAAAATTAAGGGAATTTCCCAGCACAGGCTCTTGCAGCTCCCTTTGGTCCGCAGCCTGGCGGTGTGGAGGGAATAAAAAGTGGATAAAGCCACTTTGAGGA
Organism: Edolisoma coerulescens; assembly: GCA_013397115.1. NCBI lineage: Eukaryota > Metazoa > Chordata > Aves > Passeriformes > Campephagidae > Edolisoma > Edolisoma coerulescens. Next base: position 36,640 of record VWZW01005506.1, on the reverse strand, counting down.
TGGGATGCAAAGTGCTTGGGAGTGTTGCCACTGGCCATGACTAATCAGGACTTCATCTCTTCCCAAAGCCAGCCTCTCAAAGACCTTTGGGCTGTGGTTGACCTCATTCAGTAAGCCAAGACTGTAATTTATTCCTGTTGAAAAGGGGTTGCTTCCCTTCATTCTCCCACATCCCTCATCTCCCTTGTTCCTCACCAAGAGGGGAGAAGGACTTCTCTCAGCAGCCACCACACTCCCTCAGTTTTGTTTTTGTTGGTGAAGCAGATGTAGCTACAACTACTCTCTCTCCACCTCTTCCCCATCCAAATGGACTTTCCCCAGCTGGCTGCATGGCACTACTTTGAGTCATTCCCATGTGACAGGCTGAGGGTCTTACATTAAACCTGTGAATTGATCCAAGTTCAATATAACCTTGCCAAAAAAAAAAAAAAAGAAAAGAAAAGAAAGAAAAGCACTTTTTTAACGCTGTAGGAGGGTGTGAGGCAGCCCATAGAAGGGAATAGAATCCATGGGAAGAGTGAGAGCTGCCAAAGCTGGGTTTGGCTCCACAGTAAGCACCTTTGAATCTACGGTTCAGCCAAGTTAATGAGAGTGACAGGTTACATGTGGAGTAGGGGTTTCCCATGCCCGCTGTACATCCACCTCCTATCTCTGCATGATCTCTGGGGAGGCCACAACAAAACAGAGATCAAAGCCAAACCTCTTAGCTATGAGAAGAGCATCTTCACAAGAAGACTTCACACCAGGAAGCCCTTCTTTGTGAGAAAAAGCAGCACAACAAATCGGTGACTTGATGGGAACTACTGCCTCCTTCTTTGACAGAAGCTTGTGGTACCTTTTTCTGTCCCAGTGCACAGCCTTTTGCTCCTTATTAATCCACGTTACCTTTCCTTCTCCTCTCTTCACTGGAGACAGACCCTGACCAAGCAAATACCACGCTTTCCAAGAATATTACAACATTTTTTAAATTTTTTTTTTGGCCTCTAGGGTTTATTTAGTTGACTGATGTACACATTCCATCCTGTGGTCACGAGCAGTGGCAGCGGCTCTCAGCTGAGTTCTGGTACTTCTTTTTTGTGTGTTATTTTTTCACAGCAGGAGTTGAGTGTCAGCTCATAAACCTAACTTAAGAAGGGAGAGAAGAAGCAAGAAAGAGCTCCTCAAATGCTCCACTTTGTCTGAGAGCCTTTTTGCGAAGGAATATTTCCACTGTCAGGACAACCTCATGGCTTTCCCAGAACACGGGAAGTTCATGGAAACAAGCAAGTGCAACATGTTGAATTTTTCACTTGGAAACCAGTTCAGCCCTACTGTGAAGCCCAGAAGCCATAGAAACAGACCCAGGTGCACCAAAGTGACCATCAGAGTGATGTGATACAGCAAGGACAGAGATGATAGAATCATAGAATGATTTGGGCTGGAAATGACCTTAGAGATCCCTTAGTTTCAACTCTCTTGCCATGGGCAGGGACAACTTCCACTAGACTGGATTGCTTCAAGGCCCATCCAACCTGCTCTTGAACAATTCCAGAGACAGGGTAGCCACAGAGTGGTGCAGCACACTCAAAGTGTAGGGTGTTAATAGTGGGAGTAAATCACAACATCTGATTTCCCCTGTCCTTTGAGAGGCACAAATCCCAAAAGGTACCCCAGGAGGGACTCAGCCTGAAAGGCCCTGGGGGTCACTTATATTTGCTTCCACATTTTCCTGTTCTCTAAGTTCTGAAATGAATCCCAGAGTGCAGGTCTGGATTCCAGTGCAATACAGTTTTCAAGATAAAACCATGGAATTGGGGGATTTGGAGCAGTCACTACCTGTGAAAACCAACAGTTGCTGCTAAATGTTATGGGTGGGATTCAGGACAAGCCATGAATTCCCTTCATGTTGATTGATCTCTGTGTGTTTATGCGATATTAATGGTCAGAAGAAAGGACTGCATGAGTTGCTGGTTGGAGTCAGCCCATGGTGCTTAAGATGAAAGGGACATAATCAGATCTGCCATTCCAGCCACCCAGTGGGGCTTTCAGACACTCTGATGTTAAAGCCCAGAAGAACAAGGACACACCTCCATGTGGCTGGTTTCTCTCCAGACACCTGTGATATCCCTCAAGATATCCCTCAAGCTATCCCTCCAATACCATCTCCTGATGGTATCTAGGCTGGATGCAGGACATGGTGCTCTAGAGGTCTCAGTGGATTTGGTGTAGAGTAGTAGGTGCAGCTCCTTGGGCAGCAGTGTGCCCAGTGCACCCAAAAATTTTTGGTCCTGTTTCCAGCATATCTGCCAGGATCCTGGAAAGCCTGACATGTCACCACTAGCCAAGCACTTCCTTTATCACCAACAACGTTCTCAACAACCTTTCCTACTGAAAGAAGGCCAAGAATCATAGAATCATTTAGGTTGGAAAAGACCTCTAAGATCACTGAGTCCAACTATTAACCTAAGACCGCCGATCCCACCTCTAAGCCTTATCCCTAAGCACAACATCTACCATGATTTTTGAGTACTTCCAGGGATGGTGACTCCACCGCTTTCCTCTGGAGGAGGCTAGAGCTACTCTGTGGATCTCTGGGAGATTAGGACACAACAGCCTGATTCAGCCAGCCCAGACTCCTAAGACCATATATGTCCTACAGCAGTATCCTTGGACAACTACGCTGTATCACAGGAGAGGAAGCCTTTTGCCAGTGTAGCTGGCATTCATGAAATTCCTTAAATGCTTTTAAATGCCTTAGATACTTGCATATTGCTTCCTGGCCTTGTTCAGCCACACAGTAAACAGGAAGATGGGCTCCTATTGATATCTGGCCTTGATCTGGAAGGATATTGCAGTAATAATCATCCAGGGCACTGGCCCAAAATATTATGCTGAGCCAAACAAATTGGGACATTTCCCATCCCACAACCATTCAGCCTGAATCAGCCCATTTCCCTGACCATAGTGTTTTTATCACATGCTGTGCAGGAGCAGTTGTACCAACATTGCTGATTTGGAGGAACCCTTCCCTTCATCCCCTTGTCCCATTCCACAGACTGGATATAAAAGCAATCCAAGTCAGAAAGCTCTGGGCCCTCAGAAAGAACGGGAAATTTTCTGAATATGGGAAATGGATATACCAAAAGGAGGTTGGCTGGGTTAAATATTGTGCATGAAGTGATGGTACAAGTGAGACTGAGGAAAGGGAAGGGAAATAAGAGCCATTCACACGGAAGGAAAGTGCTCACTCCCAGCAGGAATATGTCAGGGAGCTCTCTGTTTAAAGGCATGAAGAGGCCATGTAATTATAAGATCCTTGTTACTGAAAAAGAGAATTTGTTTTATTCTGTTTTTATTTTGTTATCAGTGTTTGTTAAAACCAATGAGTAGGGGTTTAGCATGAAAAAGAAGGTTTTCTGCTGGTTTTTTCAAGACCTTTCTGGAGCTGGGCCATGCTTTGTTGTGCTCAGTTTTCCCCATGAGTGCAGGCTTCTCTTTACAGGATTATGGCACTTCCTGAGCTCCCACCATTCCCACAATGTTCTCACAGTCACGTTCTTCTTTCCATGTTTTTGAATCTCTCACTTGGAGGGTAGCAATCAATGGCAGGGAGGGTCACATGTTTATAGGCTTGAGTCCAAGTTTCCAGCTAATGACTTGAACAGAGGTAGAACAGTTAGGAAAAATCCCTTGGAGCGTGATGCTGGAATAACAACAGCACTTTACTGGGAAATCAAAGGTGTGAGACTCGAGTTGAAACACAGTCTAGTGAACCTCAGTGAGCAGGCACTTAGCTATGAAGCAAGGGAGCCAAAGGTGTTATGTTGCCCATCCAGCATCTCCAGATGCGCTTGGCTACCATTTTTCCTTAAGGACATATCCTTGCAAGTTGTATTTGAGAAAGGCATATGAGTGCACAAGCAAGGTCTGCTGATCTAATAGGAATGGATGCACTAACCTGAAGGTAGAGACAGAAATAACAAAGAAGTGGTTAACTGTTGGAACATATGAACTTTTTCTTTTGGAAATTTAAAGCTGATATTTTCTTTGAAAATCTGCTTAGGCCAATAACAACTTACTGGGCTCAGTTCATAAGTAAGGCAGGATATACCGTTGCCTTAGGAATTCCTCCAAGATGAACAGCACTGGAAGAGGCAGCCCAGGACAGTGGTGGAGTCACTACCCCTGGAGGCATTTCAAAGGCATGTAGTTGTGACACTTGGGGACATGGTTCAGTGGTGGGCTTAGCAGGGTTCAGTTAATGGATGGACTCCATGATCTTAGAAGTATTTTCCAACATTAATAGTTCTGTGTTTCTACGAACATGTAGGAAACCGGGGTTTGCTTTCATTTCCGTGGTGTTTCACAACAAAGAACTAGGGAAGTGTCTGATCTCACTCAACCAAAGGATGGGAACTGCCAGAGGATGGGAATGGATCTAGATGATCATGTTCTTTCTTGCAGATAATACAGAATCCAGGCTGATTTTATTTTTTTAATTTTCTTTTTTTTTTTTTTAGAACAAAAGGCAGTTAAGTTGTCAATCCTCTAACATAAATTTCATCTGGCCATGCCAAGCAGCCATCAGGGTTAAAACCTAATACAGCTCCATGTTCTTCCCACTGTATTTGCAACAAGTAACTCTCTCACATCCCAGGGATGTGGCTACTCTGAGCCAGCACAATTCACTGTCAGTCAGGGTTTGATTTTGCAAATCCTTCTCTAGCCAAAGCTTTCACACACAATGAATCCTTTGACCTCACTGGGCTTGATGACGTGTGTCCCACCAATTTTTGATGCCTCAGCCCCTGACCTGCCAAAAGCATGGGAAAGCAAATGCTGCCCTCAAGGGCATTTCTACATAGGAAGACCAAGGGACCTTGAATGTTATAAGAGGGCCACAATTTTAATGCTGTGAATAGAGTCTCTATCAACCAACAGCAAAGAGCACTCTGACACCTCAGGGCTTTGCTGTCATCAGTGTAAAATTAACAACTTCATCAGAGAGATAGTGTATATTTGTCCCTTTTCATTTCTTTTTTTTCCCCCTCTGAGCCCTCACTAAGATTTCATTAAAGCAATGTTAGACCACGGGTGTTAGTTTGCAAGGCTGAAATAAGGTATTTGCTGTAACCTTGGCTGCTGGGCTGAAAGACGCTGTGAGCAAATTTTAAGAGAGATGCTGCAGAGACTGTGGAAATCAGGATTTTCCCTCTAGGAGCCTGTGGAAGCTGTTCTTTGTTTGCATGAGGACTTCTGGAAAGTATGCGTCTTTAATGAGCAGATCCCTGGTAATAAATCAGATTGGGATCTCCACATTTCACAGCATCATGGGCAGCCTGTCTGCTGTATGACTGATGCTTAAGAAAAGGGAGAGCTGGGGGCTGCCCGTAAGTGCATTCCCACTGACTCCTAACTGGAAGCTGAGGAGATTTAAGACCTGAGGGCATGAATGCCTTGGGGCCGTATTCAGGGCACGCATTTTGGAAACTGAATATTCTTGACAGCCAGCAATGATTCAGACCAGACTATCTCTGTCTGCCAGCTGGGGTGAAGCTAATGCCAGGGATGAACACCTGAAAAGGCATTCACAGTGTATTTCCACAGGCTTGTATCCATCTCTGCTTGGAGCATCAGGTTGGACTGGTACCTCCTGAGGTTCTCTCCAGCCCAAATTCTCCTATAATACTGAGAAAGGTGGGACCCTCAAGCTGAATTTCTCCCCTTCACACAGTCGGATTTAGGCACGTCCTGGAGACACCAGAAAGAGTGCCATCCAGGATCAGCCTTATACAGTGAGACAGCAAGCCTGCACAGGAGCTGATTGCTGGTGGTGGCTACAGAAAGGCATGAGATGACAGCTCTCCATGGCCCCCAAGGGAGTTTGGGTCCTGTACTGCACATCTGCATTGTACAGACATGAAGGAAAATCCCTTCTGTGCTCCTCAGGATTCTGAGTCCACAGATGTGGGCTCCTGAAGGATCAGGACTTGTGTGGACATCATCTGATATTTCATTTAAGTTACCTTTTTGATACATCTTGGCTTAAGTGTCTTCAAAACAGGATGCAGTTATTTTGTAAAATGTTCCTTCTGATATGTCTCATTTTCCTACAAAAACCACAAGTGTTTTATGGCAAAAGATACTCTGTAAGTCCACAAGTTCATTGCTGGTGGTGCTATAAATATAAATAGCACTCTGTATATTGTCATCCAGAATTGCAAACGTGCTATTCATTTTTAAATTGAAGTTTGGTCTGAACTTCCCCCTTGGCTTTCCAAAGGAGCAGAACACTGGTGATACACTTGGAACTCTCCTGACAGGGCAGCTGATGGTTAAACAAATAGGACTTCCCAGAGTGACCTTTGCAGAGGAAAATGTCCTTGTCCCACCACTTCATCAGCAGAGCTGCCTAGTAGAAAACACCCAGCATGCTCAGACCACTTGGAGCTTTGCAGCCTTGAGCAAAATGCTATATTTATAACCACTTTATTGTCATCTGAATCTCTGCAATACAACTGTTTGATGCTCAGACATGTCATTGACCTACCAATTTATTAGTTTGTAGTCAGTAGAAAGTAATGGGTGGCTCTCAGCAAAGGGAATGGAACTGGCTGCTGTACGTGGCAGGCAGCTGATAAAACTGACTTTTGCTATTAGTTCAGAGATAACTACTTTTAGTATCCAAAAACCTCTGCTTCTTGACCTCTTCTCAGGTGAGGAGTGGGTTGTTGCTCAGTGAGACTATCACAAATTAACCTTTAATTTGCTCAGATCTCACCAAGGCACAATGTGCCTAGGTGTCACCAAGAGTCATGCAAACCGAATGGGAATCTCAGTGAGAGCATTTGTGCTGCAAGCCGGGTCACCCAACCTCGACACTGGCAGGGAATACTTGGACATCATAGAGTCACAGAATAGTAGAATGGTTTGGGTTGGAAGGGACCTTAAAGATCACTTAGTTCTAATACCCCTGCCACGGGCAGGGTTGCCACCCACTAGATCAGGTTGACCAAGGCCCCCTCCAACCTGATCTTGAGCCCTTGGAGCAGCCACAACCTCACTGGGCAACCTGTGCCAATGCCTCACCACCCTCATTGTAAAGAATTTCCTCTTAACATCTAACCTAAATCTCCCCTCTTTCAGTTTAAAACCATTCCCCCTTCTCCTATCACTTTCTGGGCATGTAAAAGTCACTCTCCATCTTTTATATAAGCACCCCCTTAGGCGCTGGAAGGTTCTAGAATGTATCCCTTGGGCCTTCTCTGCTCCAGGCTGAATAAGCCCAGCCCCCTCAGCCTGTCTTCACAGGACATGAGTCCCTCGCCCCATCAAGCCCCAGTGTGCCACAGTTCATGTTTTAAAGCCTATCTCTTTGCTCTTTTCACCCAGAGTAGGACACTTTTGTGACTTGTCGTCTAAATCCCACTTGGCATCTTGACAATTGAGGTCACAAAGGCAAGGGCTTAAGATTGACAGAGGTTAACCTAGGTTGTCTTAACAGAGTTCAAGGCAAGCAAACGACGTGAAACACCGGGTCAACTGAGTTGGAACAGGTTTGCAACATGAGCAGTGCTTTATTACCCAGTTGACATAGCTGACACAGCAAGATATTGGGTGCACCAGCTTCTCTAAGGGTAAAATGAGAGCAGCAAACTTTGAGAACAAGTGTTTTGCATTTAATCAGACTGTACAAGTTAGACCACCTCCTACCTGTAGGCACCTGTAGGGAAGAGGTGAAATTAATGAAGGGGAAAAGGTGCTTATTTCCAAGAGATAGAAAGGGTACATGGAGAGGAAAGCTGAGATCGTTCTTGCAAGTCAGTTAAAAAATGCCTGTTGGACTGGTAGCGTGGCTGGTGTTGCATAAAGTAGCATGATTGGACAAGATATATTTTCAGTGGAAATCTCAAGAGTAAATCTTGCTTACTCATTACTTTATTTCTGTCATAGAAAACTTGTTTGCCAGAGAGCCGAGGGTGTGACACCAGCACTTTCTTATCAGAGTTTTATAAACTAGTCAAAATATTCTGTATATCTCTGCACCTACATTTTTTTCCCTTCCCTCATGACTACCCAGGTATTTGCATGACCTTTATTCTTCTCTTACATAAGTACTTTGCAAGCGTTTACAAACTCACTGATAGTAAAATTTTATCTTGGCAAAGTGAGCACAGCAGTGATTTCATTCTGCTTTTATCAGCTGACTTCAGTCTAGAAACTTCACAGCCCAGGGTTAATCGAACAACTCATGAACTCCGTAATCTACATGCAATGGGTCAGGAAAGTTCACAACCATTTCTATCAGTGTGGGTAAAGGCAAAGTTCACTACTGGAAAAAACCCCAGCACTGAAAGAGCAGAGACAATAAAACAAGGCTCCTGAAACAGGTTCCTTCTGGACTGTTTGGCTACACAGGGGGATGGAAAGGACAGGAAGCATTTTCACAACAGCTCGTCTGATTTTACCCTGTGTCTAATGAGCCTGTAGGATTCATTCCCACAGGAATCACTCAAGGATAACTACTACATGGGGAAGACTAGCAGTGTTCAAAGTAGGATTAGGCATTTTAAGGGGAATGAGAAATGACAGAACCACAAGATTTTAATATGGCAAAAATGAAAAGATACCGGAATGCTTTCAAACTGAAAGATGAGATGTTTAGATTATACATTAGGAACAAATTCTTTACCATAAGGGTGGTGAGGCACCAAACCATTCTATGATTGTATGAAAATGTGAGATCAGAGGTGTGCAGAAAAAAAATGAGATGGCCGAAATTTCACAAGCACCATAGATGTTGATACATTTTGGGCACCAGTAGCAGCCGCTGTGCTGCAGGATCTGTTCTCTGGGTAGACTGTTCTGGCATTACACTCCAACTGAGATCTTCAGAACAGCCAAAAGAGTGAGGAGGACCTTTACCTGTGGTTATTGATTCATGCAGTTTTCAGTAGTCTCCAAGATGTGAAGGTCCTGACCTGTCATTGCTACCTTGAAGATGTTCACAACATACCCTTAACTCCAATAATGGTATTTAAGAGGAAACCCTAGAGAGGATCTGTACTATCTGCATTGATCTCCATGACTGCAGCAGACGACATGTCTTCTTTGGGAGATGGGGCTGAATTCCCAGTCCTGCCACAAGTCGCATCTTGCCTGTGGGCATCTCATTTGCCACCAAGGCCTCCAGACATTTTCCATGCTACAAATAATAATAATACAGCTCCATGCTTGCAGATGCAGGCTGTCCTACTAGACCAAGTGATGTGTGAATTCCCAGTGCACCTGCAAAGATATGTAATTACCCCTGAGTAATTTTTCCTGAGGGCATTCAGGGAAGGAAAGCATCATCCCACCTAAAGTTTCCCCGCTTTCGGCAAATTCCCACATATTTCAAAGGGAGGAAAAAGAAATCAAAAGGAGAGATTAATATTTGCTTAATGAATCTGCAGAAGTACATTTCTTTCTGGGAAACTTATTAAAAGTCCCTTCCTCATGGATATGTGGCTGGTGAGTAGGTACTTTGTCAAGTCCAAAAGGAAAAAAACCCCAGATCGGAAGTCTAATCACATTAAAACCGTATGTGCAGCATATGTCAGCAGTTACAAAGAGCTTTAGAAAAAACAACTACAAAACCTCGGCTTCTGACTTCAAAGGGGTTTTAAAAGAGCCAAAATGTTGATCACGAAATTTCTGCCCATTAGGGAAAAGTCACGGGGATGTGTGTGTGTGCGTGTGTGTGTGTGTGTGTGCGAGTCTGTCATTGTGAACAATTTTGCTACAGAAAACCAACCAGAGGTTCCTACCATAACAAAAAAAAATCCTACCAGAGCTGGCTTCCTCCCTGGGACCCTACAGATCTCAGCACACACTGAGTCAGTTTTTTCAAAAGCTCTGTTTTAAAGCCCAGTCCCCCCCCTGAAAAATGGCTTTATTCAAGACCAGCACCATGGGGCTCTGTGTTTCCTGCCTCCCCTGGTTTCAATATGACACACACATTGTTTGCTCTCACGAGAGCAAATGGTCTTTCCATCAGCTGTTGAGACCAAAGACTCATTGTGGGTTGGAGGAGTTAACACGAGCACTTTCCCTTTTCATCTACAATCATCTCTTAAAACACTTCAGCATGTAGGTTGGTGGTAACACTCCCTTCATGGCCTTGATCCTCTTCTTTATTGCTAGGGAGTAGCTTTATTGAGGGAAGGCCTGAGTTCCCAGCATAAACTGAAGTTGTTGTACTGGGTCCTGCAGAAAGAGGGGTGAAATCCCTAAGCCAAATACTTGGAGACCTAAAGGCAAGGTAGGGGCAAACACTCCTTAGCTCATGGCTTAGCTGTCAGCACATGCCAGCTGGGTCTGCACTCCAAGCAGTCCTTGGTGGTAAGGATCAGGGTTAAATCCTCCATGGAAGCCTGTGCATTGCTAGAGCAGACTTGCCATTTGTGAGGCCCTAAGCTGGAGAGGGTGCCTGGGGAGATCGCAGCTCCCCCATCAGCTACAAGCTTTCCCAGGGAGAAGAAAAACCCCCTTCCCAACAGGGTTTGGGGATAGCATAGACATGAGACATGGAAAGGTGCCAACACAGAGGTGTTAACAGCCCAGCGGGATGCGGCTCATTAGGGAAACTGGTTCTACCGGGATGGTGCAATCCCCTGAGTTCACACACAACCCTTTTTCCTCCCACCTGCTCCCACCATGAGGCTCCACTGGGCCAGTTGCATATGTCTGTGAACTGGGAAATAGTGATTAGAATCTTCTTGAGAAAGCGCTGGTGGAGAAATCTATGCAGGTACATAGAGCTTCTAGGAAGCAGGCTGCCTGTGTACATGTGGGTAAGTGGATTCTACATCATGGAGCTGTGGCAAAGGACACATTTGGGAGGTCACACCAGAGCAGACAGGATGGACAGGCAACAGAAACTTGCCTCTCAAGCAGTCCCACTGAGATACTTGGCTGACCCTGTATCCTGACCCTGCTGCTGCTCTGTTGAGCAGATGGACAAAATTCAAGATGGGGCTCCTTAGTCCTTAGGCAAAGGGGTGCAAGGAAAGGCCATTTTCTCTCTCAGGGGACAGGGCCTGTGAGAAAGAGGTTCTGTCCTTTCTCATGTGGCACTTCTCCAGCAAGCCCCATGCACCATTCTCTTCTCAGTTGATGGCTGCCAAGTATGAATATCCCTGATGTCCCTCAATACACACCTTTTAAATCCCTACACAGCACACACCACAGGGGAACCCAATTTGATCCTAGCCCTTCATTACTCTCTAATGTTGAGCTCCAGCACACAGACCTAAAATATCATGAACTTCTTCAGCCCAAAATAAGGACTCAGTGATTTTGGATTTTCTCTGCTGTTGTTTTCAAGGCTCTGGGGAAAGCCTTCAAGTTGAGAAGCTACATAGAAATGTCCCTGACATCTACTACCTCACAAAAAGTATTTGTAAATTCAATCTGGTGAGAGTGAAGTGCCAACTCATTCAGTAAACTACATGACATTTTGTTTAAAGATCCAGCTTCTTGATCATCTGCAAACTTTCACCTCACACTTGGAAAATGAAGGAGATATCAACCATTGAAAGCCACCGAAAAAAAGTTTAAAGAAAACTTCTGAAGCCCCCTATGACAAGAAAGACATTGAAGTGTTGAAGTGTGTCCAGAGAAGGGCAACAGAGCTGGGGAAGGGTCTGGTCTGATGAGGAAAAGCTGAGGGAGGTGGAGGTGTTTAGCCTGGAGAAAAGGAGGCTCAGGGGGACATTATTGCTCTCTACAGCTGCCTGAAAGGAGGTGGCAGCCAGGTGGGGGTCGTTTTTTTTTTTCCCAAGTGGCAAGTGATATGACAAGAGGAAACAGCCTCAAGTTGCACCAGGGGAGGTTTAGATAGGCTACTAGGAAAAAATTCTTCCCCAAAAGGTCAAGCACCACAGCTGTTGATGGAATCACCACGTCTGGAGGGGTAGATGTGGCATTTGGGGACATGGTTTAGTGGTGGGCTTGGTAGTGCTGGGTTGTTGGTTGGTCTCGATGATCTTAGAGGGCTTTTCCAACCTGATTGATGACATGATTCTATGGTTCAAGGTCTTGGTGAAGTTTTAAAAAAATAGTATCTTCTTTTCACATTCCTGTTTTTGTAAGGAAAAGCTGTTTTGTGGTAACCTGATTCATGAGGTCAATGCACGTGGGAGCTGAACGCACTTCAGTTTTGGACATGGTGTGCAAGATTGCAGAAAGAAATTCAAACCAGCCCAAGAAAAATGAGTTAAGGACAATCGTTGTGATTCACATGAACTCTAGAAAGTAATTTTGCTTGTTTGACCTAGAGAAATAAGAGCAGATAACGCCATACAATCACTTTGTGTATGGGACTGTAAGCAGAGGGAGAAGGGCTGTGCAGGTTTCACCGCGGTGGATTGAGCGAGGAAGGGGAGATTAAATTTAGCTAGCTATTAGGAACAATTTCCTGAGAGTGAAGACAATTAGGCAGTGGAACTGTTTTGCCTAGTGAGGTAATTACTGCACAAACACCAGATGGACGCCAGCCAAGATTAGATAAGTATAGTGGAAAATGTAGTACAAGGTCTCTCCTGATGAGCCCAGAGGGGCTGGCTTTGCTGGCCGTGCGCCCGGCCAAGCAGTTGCAGCAAACTTTCCCTGAAGTGTTCTTGAGACAACAAGGGCTTTACTGTGACAGAGAATGTAGGACCTGACTGCAGAATGGCTATCTCATCAGGGCAGAGAGCAACAGAGAGCAATGCATCAACCCCACCTGCCATAAAAGCCCACAAAATGTTGAGGCAGTTAGGAAATGAAAGTTGAAGCAAAAAAAAAACCTAACTAGAACTTCTGTGAGGGAGTACGAGCCTTTGTTAGGCTTTGGAAAGCCTCTTTTTGTTTCATATGAGACCTGGGTGTTTCTGCACTTGTTGGTTCATGTTGGTTTTTTTCTCTTTTCACTGACACATGTGGAGTGTTTGCTGAGTCTGGAGCCAGGACAGCTTCCAGAGAAAGGAGGCAGATTTTTGAAAGAGTCACAGGGCTGAGAGCAGAACATTTAAAATTCTGGACTGCTTTACTATCTCCCAGAAGGAGGAAACAGCTGAGTCCTCTCCAAAATATATTTTTCTCAGCTATGACAATATATGGTTACTCCTTCCTTCCCCTGTAATTCGGGTGAGGAGATGGGAGAAAGACCCTGTCCCACTGAGAGACAAGGCTTCATCTCAGCAGAAAACCCCACACGTGGCCCTGCGCCATGGCTGAAGCCTGGAAGCAAAAGGCAACATGGGGAAAGGAGCAAGCAAATAATTTTGGGCTGGAAGTAGAAGCACAGAGCGATGCTCTTGGGGTATCCGTGGAATCCGTCTGGGTACCACACAGGGTAATCTAACCCTGGGGCTAAGCTCATTCTCATATGTCCCTGAGAAGTCTCAGGAGGGCAACAGGCATCCCTCCCCATCAACAGCTACTCTCTTATGTGAGCAGTCCTGGACCATACCCTGATATAATCCAGTCAGAGGTTACCCCAGCTCAAAAACTGGCTCTGTAAGACAGAGGAGAGCATGAAGGTATGGGACACCCACCCGTTCACCCCAAAAGATGGAGGCAGAGCAATGCTCAGTCTCAGCCCTGGGTTTTATCTGCCAGCTATTTACTTAATGCAATAAGTTGTCAGGTATTTCACAGTGGAAATTAGGCCTCTTAATCAAAATGCTATGTTGTCCAGAGATGTTTTATTACAGCATATTTGCCCACTATGTTGGTAATAAACTCCTCTATTTATTTACCTGCCTCATTAAATAGGTGTGACCCTTTTTAGGGAGGGGACACAGGAAACTATTGCCCACCACCATCACTTTTCTGTTTAGGGAAACTCCTCCTGAGTGGGAAAAGCCAGAGCTGAGCAAACAGGATAAAGGATGATGAGTGGGCCAGGAGTCAGGGAACCCTGCACCACCCTGCTTTCATCTCCTGTACAGTAACATCCCAAGATTTGCACATGGATATTATTCAGCCTGTGGCCCGGAGCTGCAACTGGGCAACCTTCAGGTTAGCTTAGAATCTTAGAATCATTTAGGAAGGAACAGACCTCCAAGAAAAACAAGTTCAAGCATTAATCAGCACTGCCAAGCCCACCACTAAACCATGTCCCCACCTGTCACATCTACATGCATTTGAACACTTTCAGGGATGGTGATTCCACCACTTGACTGGGCAGCCTGTTCCAATGCCTGACAACCATCTTGGGGAGGAAATTTTTCTTAATATCCAATCTAAACCTCCCCAGTGCAACTTGAGGCCATTTCTTATGGTCCTGGCACTTGTTACTTGGGAGAAGAGATCAACCCTCACCTTGCTACAACCTCCTTTTGGGAAGGTGAAGCTTGCAGAAATCTTATCTCCCCCACCTCAGTAGTGCTGGTTACAGCAGCCACAGCATGTTGACCATGTCTGATTCCAGAGGATGCTCTCTCCCACAGTCCTGACACTCCTTTACCTTCTACCTTCAAGCTCAGACAACGAGGAAGAAGTCCTGTCATCACCTATGGTGCAATCACACCAAAGTTCCTGGGATGTCAAATGGCTCCTCCAAGCAGGATAGAGCACTGTTTAGAGCAGTTAGCACCAGGCATCTAATGTGTAGTGTGTTGCCCTCAGAAGGTAATCCAGCTTCATCTCTGCTGTCTCTTCTGGTACTTACTATGGTCTGTTCAGCCATTTCATGGATTTTTTTTACCATGATCACAAATTCCTTTCCTCACTAGTAGCCCCTTTTGACCTTCTTCATGCAAAGCAGATACTTCCCACTCAAGTGTATTAGTCCCAGATGTTTCAGGGGCTGGATTCATTCATTTTGCCTGTGCTGGCTTTCTGTTGATGTGCATCTCTTGAAACCAGTGATGTTACTCCTCTTTAAACTGTTCAAACAAGTAAGGTTTATGTGACTCCTGTGAAGTTAAATTAGGTTGAACATCTCAGTGTAAAGTGCCAGGATAACTGGAGCTCAGCTCACAACCTCTCAAAACCCACACTGAACCTTGTTTGCATGCCCTGGTACCTCCCTCCTGCCCATGACTGTGCCATCCCCAGTCTGGGGTACCCAGGAGAGGCCTGCACGAACGGTGAAAGGTCCAAGGGACCTCCCCAGTCACCCCCTTTCCATACATCCTTCATTTTTCCTGTGGCCCACCATGCAACCCATCATCCTACAAGGAAGAAAGGGACCTGCAGGATCTCAGATTGTTCTCTAATCATTACCTCACTAACTTGTGTTTTATTTCACTCATATGACACCCATAATTTAAGTCTAGACCTAATGAACTCCTCTGGAACACGGTGATGCAGG
This sequence comes from Edolisoma coerulescens, assembly GCA_013397115.1. Taxonomy (NCBI): domain Eukaryota; kingdom Metazoa; phylum Chordata; class Aves; order Passeriformes; family Campephagidae; genus Edolisoma; species Edolisoma coerulescens. The sequence continues at coordinate 21,318 of VWZW01005506.1, read as the reverse complement.
GCCAGGCACTGTGGAGGCAAAAATGGGAAACAAAGTTCATGCGTGCTTGAAACCATTGCAAAACATCCTGAAACTGCTTACATAAGAAAGTAAGAAGTGCCTGTTCATTGTGTCATGGTTCGTCACCACTGTCTCAGCTCTTGCCAATTTACAACCCAGGGAGGCCAGATCAGGCAGGCTCAGGCAGCTCGTGATGTGAACTTTACCTAAGCAAATACAGGCTGGGATGAATAATTAACAGGAAGCTGTAATATTGAACTGTTCTTTAAAGGGTGGGAAGAGGCAGAGAGAGCAACGAGAGAATATCAGTCTTGTGAAAAAGCAGCATTTTTTCTGACCTTCACTCTAAGCCTGGACTCTACCTGTTCTGCTCTTCTCCGATCCAAGCAGAAGCTCTCCTCCCTGGAATATAATCTGAGGAGAGACAGAAGGGGTGGTTTTTTGGGAAGAGCTTTGCAGGACATCCAGTGTGGTCAGCATATAGCCAGGTTTCCCCTGTGCAAAGAGGCACAAAAAGGGGAAGTAAAGATTCTCAAAACTGAATTAGGCACCCAAGTTCACATTTACCAGCTGCTGGTGGGGCTGAATGCCTTCTTCATTCTTCTAGAGACCTTTTTCCCTGAGCTGAAGTTCCTGTTGAGATACAGCCAGGAGGTGCATCCTGAAGTCAGCTCTGAAAAGCTATTGGCATGAGAGAAATGCTCTCTGCTTGAGCCAAAATCACCAAGATGAATATTTTCCTATCATGTGCATTGTGTCTTTGTGGTTAATTCAGAGCCATGGTTGTCTTCCCAGCAGAAGGAGCAGTGTTTATTTACCAATTCAGAACAGCCTGGGCACCCCTGATGAGGTGCTTGCTATGGTTTGGGGAGCCCCAAAACTTCCACAAGTGTTCATGCCAGGAGACTGCTGTAGTTGGAGGAGGCACCTACCCACCCAGCAGAGCAGTTTGCCTCTCTTGGCTCTGAACAGTGCTCAGATGGATGGGACTTCGAGCGACCTGGTCCATTGGAATGTGTCCCTGCCCATGGCAGGGGTTTCAGAACTAAATGATCTTGAAGGTCCCTTCCAACTCAGGCCATTCTATGATTCTATGATTCTATGACTCTGTTATTCTATGATTCTATGATTCCATGACATGAGAGCTCACACACTCACCTACTGCCACCCAAACCATCCAAAGGTAAGCATGTTTCCCATTTTTGGCTTCAAGGCCTGTGTCCCAGGGCCTGAGAACAGGCAGGCTTTGACTTGGTGTCATCTACAAATTTACTGATGGTGGACTCGATCCCCTCATGTAGATCATCAGTGCGGATATTAAACAGGACTGGCCCCAGCACTGATCCCTGCGGGGCACCACTAGTGACTGGCCACCAACTGGATTCAGCACCGTTCACCACCACTCTCTGGGCCCAGCGATCCAGCCAGTTTTAACCCAGTGCACATGTCCAAGCTATGGGCTGCCAGCTTTTCCAGGAGAGTGCTGTGGGAGATGATGTCCAAGGCTTTGCTGAAGTCCAGATAGACAACATCCACAGCCTTTCCTGCATCCACCAGGCGGGTCACCTGGTCATAAAAGGAGATCAGGTTGGTCAAGCACAATCTGCCCCTCCTAAACCCATGCTGGCTGGGTCTGATCCCTCAGCTGTCCTGTAGGTGCCCTGTGATGACACCCAAGATGATCTGTTCCATAATCTTGCCAGGCACCAAGGTCAGGCTGACTGGCCTGTAGTTTCCCGGATCCTCCTTCTGTTCCTTCTTGTGGATGGGCATCACACTGGCCAGCTTCCAGTCATCTGGGACCTCCTCAGTGAGGCAGGACTGATGGTAAATGATGGAGAATGGCTTTGCAAGCTCATCTGCCAGCTCCCTCATCACCCTAGGATGGATCCCATCTGGTCCCATAGATTTGTGAGCATCTGAATGGCTCAGTAGGTCTCTGACTGCTTCCTCCTGGATAACAGGGGGCTATTCTGCTCCCTGACACCATCTCCCAGCCCAGAAGGACAGTTGTCCTGAGGACAACCTGTCTTTCTGTTGAAAATTGAGGCAAAGAAGGTGTTAAGTACCTCTGCCTTTTCCTCATCTTTAGTTACTAAATTCCCTCCCACATCTAATAGAGAATGGAGGTTGTCCTTGCCCTTCCTTTTGCCATTAATGTATTTACAAAAATGTTTTTTATTGTCCTTTACAGAAGTGGCCAGATTGAGTTCTAACTGGGCTTTTGACTCTCTAATTTTTTTCCTACATGACCTAGCAACTCCCTTAAGCTTTCCTGAGGTACCTGCCCCTCCTTCCAAAGGTGATACACACTCTTTTTTTCCTTAGCTCCTTCAAAAGCTCCTTGTCCGTCCAGGCTGGTCATCTTCTTCATCAGCTCATCTTTCGGCACATAGGGACAGTCTGTTCCTGTGCCTTCAAGATCTCTGTTTTGAAGCACACCCATCCTTCCTGGACTCCTTTGTTTTTAAGGGCTGCTTCCCAAGGAACTCTCTGAATAAGTCTCTTGAATAGGCCAAAGTCTGCCCTCTGGAAGTCTGGTGTGGAAGTTTTATTGATACCCCTCCTTGTTTCACCAAATATTGAAATATCTATAATTTCATGGCTTGATGGTGAAAAGTAAAAAGCAATCAAAATACAGGAGGCAAGTGAAAACTCTATGCTTTCTTTGCAATGTTTTACCAAAGAGGCCTATTTAACCTATTTATCTCCTTATTTCAGACAGAGGCTACGGGCTGGTAACCCTACACCTGCTCTAGCATTTGGTGGTGTGTGTTTTCAGCTTGGGTACTCGAGTCTGTTTCACCACCCAAACAAAGCAGCTTTCCTTTTGGAAGGGAAAGGACCAGCCATGGCTGTACTCAGATTTAAGAACCTAAGATTTGCATATATTTTCTATAGAGAAAAGCAAGACCCTGGTGTAAGAATTTTCCAGTGTTTGTCTTAACACTTTTACACATGTGGAGCTGTACAGATTAGTGAAGGGTTTTGATCTTGTTTTACTCAGAGTCTGGGTGATGCAGTCAGAAGAAATAAAATCACAACTGCTTGTGCTCTCTCTCTTTTCCTCCCTCCCTGCCTTCATCCATCTACCTCTGTTCTACCTATCATTTGTGCCATTCTTGCAGTAACTGAATCCTTTCCCATAAATTCAGTGGCAATGGAGAGGTTCCCAGTGAGTATCCTAGGGGCTGTGAAAGGACTGATAGAGTTAAAATACTTCCTGTGATCAGGTTCAGAGCTTGGATTTCAAGGTTTAATTTTGTTAATTTCTTGATAGGTTTTTTTTTTCTCAAATCAGCCTACAGAGTACATTCCTGTTTTACAGATAATATGTATCAATTCTTAGATTCATACAGATTCCAGGAGGATTTTATCTAAGATCCTAAAGCAAACTCCTTGCTGCTGGTCAGATGAAACTATATCTGGTGGGAAGGCCTCCACTCTTATGTTTGAGGACCTCCCACTCCTCTCTGCAACCCTGTTCCCTGGGGAATTTCCATGCTCTTCCTATTTCCTTCTGATCTGAATTTCTCAAATTTCAGTTTGGCAAACTAAACCCCTTAACAAGAGAAACAGCTTGCTGGGATTGGTATCAGCTTACACAGAGGTGCCGGGGTAAAAGACACACATTTTTTGAGTATTGGAAACAACAAGGACTGGTGTGTAAGAGGGGTCAGGGCAGGGTCTAGTGAGGAAAGATGAACATCAGTTTGTTTTTCATTCTCTCACTGAGAAAGAGCACTTGAAGAAATCAGTGAGGGGTGATGTGACCCAAAATGTGTGTGCAGAGAGTTGCACAAAACTTGGAAATAGAACTGAGGAGGCTCTGAGATGCCCAATTCTGGTAGAGGCTCTGTACATAACCAATGCTTGGCTCTGGAGCTTGGTTTTAGAGTGGGATCCAGTTCTCATTTAGGGCTGCAAGGAGGGATGGAAACCAACAGAGAGGCCTTCTAACAGCTGCCCTCCTATTCCAGCTAATGTCTCCTCTATTTTGGCGCTGCAGCTCTTTGCATTTCAGATCTTTCTAAAGATGAGCAAAGGCGGGAGAAGGCAGAGGAGAACAATGGTGGGAATGGTGTCAGTATTGGGATGCAGTAGGGAGGGAGGAATGTAGATGAGCTAAAAGCTCTTTTCCCTTTTAGCACACAGTGTCTTAAGAGATGCTTTACATCACTGGTAGTTCTGGGCTTGATAGGAGTGTCTGGATTGAACCAGATATAAGCCCTGTCCATCTGGGCTTTTCTTCATGCATGTCCCCAGAATACCAACACACATCTGACTTGCCTCCAGGGTGCCAGGGATTTGGTATGGATATGCTTTGTTCTTGCTTTTTTCTCTGGGGCATGATGAGGGAAGGTCAGTAAGAACATGAAGCACAGGAGGGGGGTAAGCAGAGAAGAGAACAGTGAGTGTTAGAGGAGATGCAAGGAATTCTTTGTAAATGGCAGAATTTTGTGGTTGCAAAAGCAAAACATCTTTGCTTGCATTTGCCTTGAAAACAAAATATGTGTGGCTGTTTGTCATTTATTCTTGATTTGGTGTCTAGTGGCAGCTCTGGCTCTGTGAAAAGCTGGGAGCAGTGTTACTGCTCCTGGTATGCGACGATGAACTTGTGGTCGAGGGCCAGGCCAAGGAATCTGGCTCCTCTGCCAGGCCCTGGAGGAGACTGGCTGCCTCAAACACACAGCACGGCAGCGAGCATCCCTGTGCCTCAAAATGCTTAACCATCCAGGGGCATCTGGCTCCAAGGGGAGTGAAGAGAGGAAAGGGACAGCTTTCCCCTGCCAATTTGGAAAATGTTGAGTAGTGGATTAAAAAAAGCATTTTCCCAGTGAGTTGGACCCTTTAATGATGAGTATTCACAGCACCTTTGGATCAAAATCTTAACCAGCAAATATTCTGAGACTTTGGGCATCTTTAAATTTAAGAGAAGACTCTCTGCTCGCTTTATGATGGTCAGAGTCTAAGCTCAGTCAAACACATCAGATACCTAATTCTCTTAGGCTCACACACCGTTTTCTAGACCCCAACCAGGCTTTCCTGGCCACATCCTGGTGCTCCAGTGCTGAAGGGATCTTCTGGTAGATGCTGTATTGACTTTATGTATGTATTGATGTGTCATCTTTTCTCACATCAGTGCTTGTAGAGGTCTTGAGACCCTTGAGAATAAAAAGGATTTGGGGATCAGGTGATTGCACACATTGCATATATCAGTTTGCTGAGCAGGGAATGGATTTAAGCCCACATTTAAGAGAATTCTAGGCTTAAATGCATTCTGAAGGCTTCCCAGCTTGTTTGTTTCATGCAGTTCTGCTATAGCAGCACATGCTGAGATATTATTCTCTGCATTAGTCAGGTCAAAACTTAGGAGATCCCCATATCTGCAGAGTAATACAGGGTGGTATTTTTGTTTTGGTTTCTGTTTCAATCCCTCAGTCCTTACACAAGCAGTTACATGATGGCTGCAAGCTGCAGGCTGCCTTCCTTCCTGTCTTGCTAAAGGCACCACTGTTATTTCAGGTAAAGCTTTCCTTCCATACTCTCTTGCTTTATTCCATGTCAGCAGCTGGGTTAATTTTGAAGGGTTTGATCTGCAGAGGGGTGAAAGCACACAGCCAGGGAGATTTCTGAGCATGGCAAGACAAAGTGATCTCTTCTTTCTGTATGCCTTCCTTGGATTTGTTGTCTGCATCAGCCAGGCTCCTGGTTCCAGCTGCAAGGTTTTATTATTCCAAGAATAACCGTTTGGCTAGCAGAGACCTCTCCCTGCAGACAGAGGGAAGGATCAACCCAAATTGACATTGCAGATGGAAGTTTGCTTGGAACTGCTCACAATACCAAAGAGAAAGCAAAGGGTTTTTAACAGAAGAATCTACTTTTTTTTCCCCTGGTTGGCCTTTCTCTCTCTCTCCCCCCTCTTTCTCTTCCCCCTCCGCCACCTTGAAAAAAAAAGAAACATAAGTGCAGAACTATATAACTGGAAGAAAACCAGCATAAAGACAGACCATCAGATTCCCTACAGTGCAGATTCAAACTCAGTGGTAGAATATTTGGGTCAGGTCCTTTGGAAGAAATGGAGAAGATCCACGAAGGAGGCACCTACAGTATCCACTTACCCATCCACTCATGGGTTGTTGTGAGTCCTGAAATGGATGATTGGCTCCTCACTTGTTGAGCTGAAGCATCAGAAAAGGGGGCCTGAAACTGGCCCTTTTGCCCCAATTTCCCACCCATCAGATGGGAGTCATCACCCGTTCAGCAGTGGGCACAGGAGGTAGGAAAGGCACCAGTTACTCTGGCAGTCAGGCAATATGGGAGACGAGAACTGTCCTGGATAAGGAAACATTACTTGGTCTTGTTTGTCTTTCTCTAAAAACTTGGATTTACTGACCAGATTAATTCCCTTCTCTGTGAGAGGTTAGCATTAATCCAGAGCAGCAGTGCTTCTCTCCACAGTGCACAGCCAGACTTCTGTCATTGTCCTGGGGAGCAGAATACATGTCCACAGCACAATGCCTGTCAGGTCCAAACAGGCTTCTCTGCTGGCAAAACCACCCAAAACTTCACTTTTCCAAGAGCAGTCTATAGTGTTGAGGTCCCCAGCGCTCAGTCCTGGTTATTGTTGCTAATATGAACTCTACACTTAACCCACAGGCCCCAGCTGCTCTCCACAAGGCATCCAGATGTATTCCTAAGCTCCACACACTTCACTTTTCCACAGTCACAACTGCATGACTCAGTGCTGCACAGCAGTTTTCATTTCCAAAGCTTTTTGCAAACATGAGCTGACTAAGCCTTGCCAGACCCCATTCCTTGCCAATTGGATTGAAGGGGCCTCTGAGGAGAACGGCTGCAGCTCAGCCCAGAGGTGCAATTTCATTTTCAGTTGTATAAGCATTTGGGGGGAGGTTGAGAGATGAAGAAAGTTGTTGTTCAGTTGCTGCTGAGATTTTATGCTTATTTCATTGCCATGTCTACTTACTGAGGAATGCAACAACATCCTAGGTGCTGGTAACAAGCTCCCCTCAGAGCATGGGACCTCTGGGTCTTGGAGGAAGACAATAAAGGTGATATTTAATGTCTCTTCAGTGTTAAAATCTGTGACTACAAGAAAGATGATACCCTGTTTCTAAAACTGTAGTCCCTCTTCCTCATTCCCCCTCTACCCCTAAGGCTGGAGGGAATTAGAGTAGGGGCTGCAGTTTGCACAGATCAAAAATCCCAGCTGCAATAAATCCAAACAAAAAGCACATTCTGGCTTCTCAGTCTTTTCATGCCATAGGTTTCTCCTCTCATATTACACCACCTGGAGCCCCTCTTCATGCTGCACTGGTGGTGGCACCACATAGACAGAGGGGTGATGTACTGGGAACAGCATGACATGGGGAGAGCATCTCCATTGCATGCCTTCACAGTTATTTCATTGAATCACAGAACTGTTCGGGTTGGATGAGACCTTAAAGCTCATCTAGTTCCCAGCAGGGACACCTTCCACTAGACCAGTACTCCATCGAACTTGGCCTCAAATACTTCCAGAGATGGGGCAGCCACAGCTTCTCTGAGAAACCTGAGCCAGTGCCTCACCACTCTCACAGGGAAGAATTTCTTTCTAATATCTAATCTAAACCTGCACACCATGAGGTTAAAGGTCCCCTTGTCAAAAGTCCCTCTCCAGCTCTCTTGTAGTATGCTTTTAGGTACTGGAAGGGCCTCTAAGGTCTCCCCACAGCCATCTCTTCTCCAGGCTGAACAACTCCAACTTTCTCAGTCTGACTCCCTGGGAGAGCTGCTCCAGCTCTCTGAGCATCTTCATGGCACCCTCTGGACTTGCTCCAGCAGGTCCATGTCCTTCTTATACTGGGGGACCCTCAGCTGGATACAGTACTCCAGAGTAGAGTAGAGGGGGAAAATCATCTCCCTCAACCTGCTGGCCACACTTCTTTTGATGCTGCCCAGGATACAGTTAATTTTAGTCTTCTAACTACTAGTGAAATCCCAAGATGGAATATGCTGAACTTGCATAAAGCTTGTCCAAGTGGTTTGATATAAAAATTTTAGAAAATTAAAAATTTGGACCAGTCCCAGTGGCTCTGAGATGGAGATAGGAGAGTTAAATGCTCAAATCCCAGAGAAAGAAATTCTTGGACTTCAGACCAATTTCTTTCATCTCTGCAAAGAACTGGAATTTTCCAAGCATTGGAATTTGTATTTCGCCATCTGTTTTAGTAGGAAACATGCACCCAGATGCCCTCTTTGAAACCTTCTCCTTTTGGTGCTAAGCTTTATCCCTTTTTTTGAAAGAAAAAGGATGTGAAAAGTGTCACTGAAGTCACTTCCTGTGGAATGCATGAACCTTCACAGGCATCACACATCAGCATCAAGAAGTGCTTTGAATATGGCAGTCCAAATGGTCAGGATGCCATCAGGACCTTCAGCTCTCTCCTGCATCTGTTGGGACGGCTCAGTTTTAGCATCTGTGGACTGCAGCTCAGGAAAATACAAGTGTCTGTTTAAAACACTGACACAAGATAAAAATCCATCTAGAAGAAAAACACAGTTTTGTCAGAGACGACTTGGCCTGGGGAAGAGCTGGTCTAAGCAAACCATGGTCTGGTCTGTACCATCTTGCAGTGCAAGCCAAAAAAAGCATCTGTATCTTGGCTTTGCAGGACATGGCTCAGAAGCACAAGTCACTCAAAGTTATAAGCAGAAAAGAACAATCATGAAAATCACCAGAAGAGGAAGTCGTATGTTGGCATCTCCCAGGTCTGACCATGGTTTTACTGATCATTATGTCCTGTAGAGTAGCTCTAGCAATTTGATAAATGTAATTGATTTTCATAAGTGCAGACTCCAAGCAATGTATTTTTGAGAACCATCTATCAGTTTCTCTCACAACTAAGTGTATTTCTGTTTAGGTATTGACTGTTCCTGTAAGAGGCTGTGAGTCAAGAGTGGAAGTGCCTGAGAAAAATGCTCTGTTCTAGTCAGTCCATGTTTGTGAACTTCATAATGAGTGAAATTTTGTTGCTTTAATGATGCAGCAGGTCAACTTAAATGATCATGGTAGTTCCTTTCAGCTCTGGGATCTCTGAATCATTGGAACTTTGGCTGTGGTTGGCTAAGAAAAAATATCAGCTACAGATGGTTTTGTCCTTCGTTGTCCTATTTCAGCCCTGCTTAGTCCCAGGGCAGGAATATTTTAGCTGTTAAGGAGGGAAGGTGATTTGCAATCAATACACACACTGGCATTAACTGTTCACAAAAGAGAACTAACTCTAATCACAGAAAGATCACAGCTGATCTACATTTGCACCACTCGCTTTTGATGTATTTCTCCTGAGAAACACCAGTTGCACATTGATTTTTCTACACTGAATGTGATGAAAGACGGATGACGATGCTCTGCTTGTCACATTCCAGCTCTTCCCTCCATACTGTGTTTTCAGGTGTGCTTCAGTTGTTCAGAAATGCCATCAGGGATCAATGGTCTTTGAGGTTTGCTGTGCACATTAAACCCTACAGTCTGGGATCCCAAGGAGTACCTGTCTGCGGGGATACTATTTGGAGCTAGGAGGAAATTCCCAGTGAAACTCTTTGGGAATTCGTAAAATCATAGATTGGTTTGAGTCGGAAGGGACCTTGAAGACCATCTGGTTCCAACCCCCCTACCATGGGCAGGGACACCTTCCACCAGTACAGGTTGCTCAGAGCCCCGTCCAGCCTGGACTTGAACATTTCCAGGGATGTGGGAATTGCCCTGGACTTATTCATTTGCACCCCACAAAAGGAGTACCAAAGACCACCATTCTGGCCACATCTCATATGGTTTTGCAGTGGTTTAAGTGACAAAACTAGGAGTAATGCAATGGTGATTTGGGTTTGGCTGGTTCTGGGAGAATTCTACAATGAATTACTAAAAAAAAATATTGCTAATTAATATAAATTAATATGGTTAATCAAAACTCTTGATGTTTTGGGATGGTAACAGAAGAAGGTTAATTTAAGCTGATGACATCATTCTTTGAGGCAGCTGACCTCCCTGTTACTCCTTGGTGAGGCACATAAATGTCTCTGTGGGCATGTGAGGATGCACCACAACCTGAGGAGGTTTGGTCCGCACAGTCGATAAGGCTACAAAGGGATTCAGTTGCCTCTAAAACCCAGCACCTTTGTTTGGTTAGCTGGATCTGGACTACATTGATGGTGCTGCTTAGAGGCTGAGCTAATGCAAACGAAAACAACAATAGCCTCTTGAGGTGGTATCGGGTGTCTGACACATCCCTGTGGTGCCAGCTGACATGATACAAGACCTGTTCTCCAGCCTGCCCAAAGGGAGTAGCAGCTGTAGGACAGCAGGAAAGCCCAGCCAGCATCTCACATAGCATGGGATGGCTGTACTTGGGCAGCAACTGAATTTCTGTTCCCTGCTTTGGGAGCTCAGATGCACATCTCACATGCAAACACCTAATGCAGACACCTAAATGTAGGTACCTTAATTTCAAACTCAATCCAATCATTTTGTAGCCTTTTTGTTCAATGTGTTTTCTACCTCAGGATATTTTAATAAACATTTTGCTACGTATCTTAAAAATTAGAGGAAGACAGGTTGCTCCTGTGCTAGGATACAGACGCTTGACGTCTCCATATTTAGGTGATGGATGGCAATGACCCAAAAATGTCACATCAAATATAACTAAATAAAATGTAACAAATCTGTTTAAGCAAAAAAAAAACCTAACAAATGAAACAAAACAAATCAAATCAAAACAGTTGTATCTTCTGCTAAAGATTTTCACTTCAATGTGTCTGAGCAGCATACGTAGGTAGAGGAAAAGACAGATTTTTAAGTCAAAACAATCTAAACTTTATTTGTTGAAGGCAAGATATGAAGGTGGCACTGATACCCATGCCAACAAGTCCTGCAAAGCATCTTGAGGCTTTCACATTTACCAGACAGGCATAATGAGGTATTATATCTATAACTTGTTGGAGGAAGAGTTTTGCAATTTGATCTGACTGATGACCCAAACACATGGAAACAATCATGGAGGTTGGAGAATGGCTGAAGACACCACATGGCTTCTGAGATGGGCACCTGGACCTCCCTCTCACCCCAGACCAGTGAGCACCCCAGCTAAGCTATGCATCCACAGCTGCCAAACCAGATACCCTGGAAACACAGGTAATTTGGATATCATACTTATTTCTGGTTTTCTTTGCCTGTTTGTTTGTTCATGTTTCCCAGATGAGTAATATTGCCTCTGCGTGCAAAAAGAGTAAGGATTTCTGTGAACAACAGGAAACTCATGCCTGAGAGGATCATCACAGCAATATTTACTGTAGCCTGCAGTGATCTCTGCCTGTCTGTGATTTGCTGTTATGCACAAAAACAAGTTGCAGGGAAGGGAAAATATAAATTTTATCAATATGGTGTCTGACACGAGGCCTCAGCTTATGAAGCAGTTGTGAAGGTGAAAGCTGGAAACATATAGGAGGAAAACAGAAAACAGAAAGAACGTGCCAGGCCTTATGGGAGGAGTTGGACTGGTGAGAAGTTGAAGTAGCTGATGTGGGGTGCATAGTCTGGTCACTGGTGGCATTTGGGTCCCTCATGGATTTCTGCAGGCTCACCAGCTGGCTACACAGTAAAACAGATGGACCACATGATTATCTGGAAAAGGCACAACAGAGTCACTGCTGGATGTGAAAGTCTACAGCGATGCTGAAGGGCAGCAGCGATCATGAATTACTTATTGAAAAGATGATGAATGAATTAAAGCCCAAGGGAAAGATGGGTGACACTGGAGTTAAATTTGATCCTGCAAAGTTAAAAGGCAAGTCTTTGAGAGAGACAGAGGAGGTAATGGTTGGAGAGATTTTCAGGCCATTACTGTGGAATGATAAAGAAATCTCAGTAGAGACCAGATGGGAAATATTTAAGGAAGCAATAGAGAACACAGTAGGGAACTTATTGGGAGGCCTAAGCAAACAAGGAGGAGCTGGACAAACATCAAAACAAAAGCATTAGAGGGAAAATGCAAACAGAACCAAGGATTATGGGAGAGTGGAAACAAAAGCACAGAACAAAGCGGAGGAAAATTTCCAAAGGCAAGTAAACCCCTTTAGGGTACAGAGAAGCACCAGGAAAACAAGGTGAGAAATTGAGATGGAAGAAGATTGTGTTCAATGGGAATAACAGTGTGCCTGTGCTAAGAGCACCAAGAGGAATCCTGATGGCCTGGGAGCAAATGTAAGAGAGAAGGTGGAGCCATGGAAAGAGCAATTGGCTGAACACTCTCATCACCATCCCTGGAAGGATTTAAAAGATGTGTAGATGTGGCTTTTAGGGACATGGTTTAGTGGTGAGCTTGGCAGTGTCAGGTTAAGTTGGCCTCAACCACCTTACAGATCTTTTCCAACTAAAGGATTCTATGACCTACCTGGATACAATCACCCCAGACCAAGATCAAGAGTTTGGCTTGTAAGAAAAAAAAGGCATCAATTCTGAGCTGATGACATAGAAAGGACTATCCAGCAGACCTTCCATCCTTTTAGCAACATATGTAGCCATAGAACTGTTGGAGATCACCCCACAACTAAGGAAAAGAGGAGGGTTCAAAACTAATGCACGTTACTGCCACCAGCGAAACTACAAAGACATACATTAAAGGGCAGTGGGGAAAATCCCAATGGAAGTAATTGATGAATGGTTAAAGTAAATTGCATAGGAAGCAAGTGGTGAAAAATGCTGAAGTGTGGGAAAGGGTTAGATTAAATATCCATGCTCTGCCTATGAGTACAAAGAGAGTAAGGATGGTGATTAAAGGCGCTTTTGAGGATCTTTATTTTGAGAGATGCACCACAGAAAGTAAGAAAATTAGACATTTTCCAGCTAAAAGCATTGTAACTACAGTTGCTCTGTGTAGCAGTAAGAGTAGGGAGGAAGTTAAGTAATGGCCTCAAGTCAGAAGGCTGCTAACATTTCCTCGTCTTCCCATATTGTGTAGTAACAACCCAAACTGAGATGAATCTCATGTCAATGGGTGTTATACCATTAAGATCCTTATCTTATGCAAATGACACCAAGCAATTACACAAACTTACAATAATCGCTGAAGTGACTGGTGCAGGAGTAAAGACAGCAATTGGAGAGAGAAAAACGAAGGAAGAGAACTAAAAGATTAATTTGTATTTCTCAGGCAGCACATGCATATCTGAGGTCTTCCTCCAGAACAGGTTTTTAAAGACATATTCCTTCGGTAATGCTGCTGGGCAGAAAATCACAGCCTCAGAGACTAAGGCATCTTCATGGAGATGCATCAGTCTGAGATACCTACAGCATTGCCCTGGGCAACTGGATCACCTGCCCTCAGAGGAGTGAGTATCAAACAGAAGGAACCATGGGTGTCTTTGGGCAAAATAATGCAGAGTGGAACCATTTTAAGATTAATAAAGAAAAAAAGGGAGAGGACTTAGGTCAAAAGAAGAGAAGGACCAAGGAGAAAATTGGAACAGTTTTAAGAAATCCTGGTCTCAGCTAACCACTTATTCATCAAAAAATGCCTAAAAACATTAACAATTCGGACAACAGAGTCCAGTAGCCTCACAAAAAAAAAAAAATCAGTGAGAGAAGGTTATAGGCAGACCCAGCAGAAAATCATTGTATTATTCAGGGGGAAAAAGACAATCTGTCAAGAGACCCAGCTTTGTTGGCAATACAGTCTCATCACAGCTGGCACAGATAAACGTGGTTTTAGATTTGCAGGAATAGCAATCACAAGCCTCACCAGCACAGCAAAGTGGCACTTCAGGTGTTTACATGTCATTCACAGTGCTGCTTCCTGGAAACGTGCCTCCCAGTAAAACAGAGCTGCCTTATATTCCTCGGCTTTTATCTTGGGATAACTCAGACACTTCCACTACTCCCAGAAGAAAAATGCAGCTTTTCTCTCCCATGGAGTCCACTCTTTGCTCTGCAGCTCCCTGGAACTCTCTGAGTCATCAGTATGCTTCAGAGGAAACCAGGGGGCTTAGGGTTTGGAATCTGGGATTTGAGATTTGGGTGGAAAGTGATCTCCTGGGGAGCTTTGCTGCAGGCAAAGAGAGAGAAAGAGTAAAAGGAAGTGAAGGCCAGAGATGAAACTGACCAAATAGGTGGGGTTTTGCCCACAGATATGAAATATAGTAATCCTCAAAAAATCAGCAAGACCTTCTGGGCTGTTATATCTGTGCCTTGCTGGCTTAGTCCCACAACTTGAGACAGAAAACATCACATTCCCAGCTATAAAATACTTCTGCCCCATCACATCCAGTTGTGTGTAACTATGTCTTGTGTTACAGAGGCAGCTTTCAGCTTTCCATTCCTACTGTTTACGTCCCCATACATTTAGGCAGAGCAGCTGTATCTTCAGTCAGCTTCTGTTTGGTGAGAAAAGTCAAGCAAGACTCACACCTTCGACCTACGTGTCCATTTCTTGAGGGGGAGTGGATGAATAAAGGGAAGGCAACAGACTGAGCTCAGTGCTCAGGAGGGAAAACAAGAGGACCATTGTTTGCTGCACTAAGAAACCAGCTTCTCATTGCTGGACTTCCTCACGCCACCCTTGCCAAGGTTGGTGTTAAGTCAGGATGACGTCAGGGGCTTCAGCGAGTCCCTTTCCCTCTCTGCATCCTCTTGCCATCCAAAGATGTGTGTGCCTGTTCCTGCTCTTCACAGAAGACACCATCACTTATTAATCCAGCTATCGTGTCAATGGAGGCTTCTGCTGCTTTTACGTCTTGCAGCGGAAATGAAGTCTGCTTCTTGATGAGGGACCGCAAGGCTGGAGACTGGCTCTGGAACCAGCTAATGCCACCCCTCACATCCTCCTGTGAGGAAGACCAGCTTCTGACTTTACCATTAAATCTTGGGCTTTCTCTGAAGCTCTCTCTTTGCAATACCATAGAATCATAGAATGGTTTGGGTTGGAAGGCACCTTTAAGATCACCTCGTTCCAATCCCCCTGCTATGTGGGGACACCTTCCACTACACCAGGTTGCTCCAATCCCCATGCACCTTGGCCCTGAAGATTTTCAGGGAATGGGACATCCACATCTTCTCTGGGCAGCCAGTGTCAGTGCCTCACCACCCCCACAGTAACAAATTTCTTACATAACGAATATCTAATCTAAACCCATCCTCTGTCAGTTTAAGGATGACGTAAATCTTGTAAGCACTGCTGACAACTGTCTGCTTGTTTCATTATGACCCCATCCTTGGGTTCACAAGGTTTCTGGTATTGATGAGCACACATTTTGGAGCATGAACAAACAGCCAATGGATCAATGTTCGCTGGGACAAACTTGCTGAGATGAAATATTGGCTTCATTTGTTAAACTGTAATGATTGACCTGCCTGGAAAAGCCAAGAATGCAATAACTCCCATTTCTCTAGGCAAGTTTAGCTATTGGGTAATTACACTTTAGGCTCAATGAACATTGTTTCTTTAAAAGCATTTCCTTGCCACTCAGTTAAAAGTACCTGTAATTAAACCTCAGAGGAACACATCACAGATTTAAGGTCTGAGGTTTGAATGACAGTTTCCCGCAGCCACTTCTTCCCACGTGGAGGTGCCAACCCATGAAGTCAGCATATGTACATCCTTTGGGGCAATGAGAGGAGACTGCAGCCTAAACAGAGTGTCTATTAAAGCAGGAAAAGATGCATATGTCATCTTGTCTGAGATACATACCATGCTCGGTTACCATGGCAATGGACATTATAGGTAGCTTCAAGGGAAGGAAAGAGTGATTAGAGGACAGATAGGGGGGAAGACTGCTGTGCCCTCTCTAGTCAGAGTATTTTCATTAAGATTACAAGAAGCAGGATCTAGATATTAGACAGTAGGTGTTTGCATTCTTGTCCTAATCTAACTTTAAAAGTATCAGCAACAAGGGCTTCCCTTGCTTCCCTCAGCAGGCAATTCCACCAGATGAAAGATTTTCACAGTATCTGGCCTCCTGTTGTCTTTATTTCCCACTCCATAGTGCTTAATCTTCTCAATTGACAAGCTGAAGTGTGCCAAATCAATATTTTCTTTTGAAATTCGGCTGTTCAAAGGCTAACTTCATTGAGTAATGATTTTGTGCTTTGGGCTAAAAACTTGCTTCGAAGGCTTCAGTGCACAGGTGAATTTTTCCTTTCAAATTAAAAGAAAAAAAATTTCATAATCATTTTAGCTGAGACTAGAGAAAAGCAGAATAGAAAAAATGCTGCCTTTTATTGGGACTGGGGTTATTTTGATCCTTTAGCCTGGTTTGTGAACAAAATGATGCCTATGTGGTCTTTGCATAGCATTTAAACATCAACATTTTTAAGCACGTTGGCCATTATTACCCCACTTTCAGAAAATGGTCTTTGCCACTCTCTGGGGGTAGGAAGTTCCTACAAGTTTCATTAATATCATCAACCAGGGAAAAGGAGAATTCAAGGCAAATTAAAGGAGAATTAAATGCAAATTAATCTATCTTAATGGGTCCCTTAATGGAAAGGCAATTTCTTCTTCATCCTGCAAGGCAGCAGCCAACTAATCAGCCAGGAAATACCTCTGGTCCACCAGCCAGTACTCAGGGCCCTAGCAGCACAGCTGAAAGATTGCTCTTTCCTGACCAAAACAGTAGGGGACACTGGGAGAACTGCAGGATGCAAATGTTCATGCGACTAGAAAACCAGGTTTCACTGCTTATAGAGCAAGAAAAGTATGTCAACAGCTTTCTCCAACAACAGCATTTAAAAAATACAATAATCTAAATCTCATCTATTGTTTCCTTTTTTTCCACAAGCAGGGCTTGTTTCAGCAATAGACTTGTACCCACACATTTAACAAAGGCCACAGGTGTTTAGTGAAACACATGATCCTCTGTAGATGTGAAGTCAATGGAGCTTTAATGAATTCAAAATATTATGTGAGTTTAAGAGCTTTCTGGGATGAAAGCTGGACTTTGGAGACTTGGAGCAAAGAACTCCAAAGGTCTCTTCCAGCCTAAATTTTTCTTCAAGTTTGGATCTTAAGATCTGACTCTGTAGTCTATATGCACGGTACATAGATCTTACCTTACTCCTCCCTGGTTCTCACCTTGTCAATGGACATTAGCCTTATTTTCCAGACCAGAAATCTAGAGAATTTTCAAGTCCCTGTTTTTTCTAGATAGAGGACCTCAACCCATGCTGTAATATCATTTTTGGGGATGAGATGTCCAAAGCATTCTTGCAGCATCAAGTAGGGTGCAAATTCCCTGAATGCACCACTCAGACTCTTTCAGTATGGATCGATGGATTAAATATGGGCCAGGCAGTCTGGTTTGTCTTCAAAGATTTTCGCCTTCTCAAAGGGATTCTGATTTTGTCCATTTTATATGGGAAATAGAGACAAAGAAACCTCTGAGTATTTAGGATCCCAAGACATGGAACTGAGTGAAAATCCCAACAGGCTGTTAGAAAGATGCAAACATGCTTTCAATTTACAGTTACAGGTTGATTTCTTGATACCAAATTGAAACAGTTCCAAAAAACTGAGAAGAAAAATATAAAAATCCCTCTGCTTTCCTTCCTTCCTTGTGTGACCTTATGAACCTTCATACTCCAAGCAGCATTCAACATAGCTGAGGATGCGACCTTTCAGTAACAGAATGAACTCGATCTACCGATGCCGTTGCAGAAACAGGTCTTGAAAGCATGACAGGATTTTTCCACTTGTTGGCCCCAGAGCTTAACCATGGATCATAGCAGAAAAAGTTCAGGATACATTGATTTGAACCAAGCAAACCTAAATATTTATTAATTGAAGAGCTAAATATTGATTTCATGGTAAAGTGAAGTAAATATCTGCAATGAGAGTCTCAACATTTATTAAAAAAAACAAAAAAATTAAATTATGCTGTGCGTTCTTCCTTCTGAGAAATCACATCAAGTGCAATCGAGCTTGGACAGCTTCCTAAGCCATCTCTTCCATCTCAACCACAAAGGAGAGAGATCATGAGCAATCCCTTGCACAGCAGCAAGGGAAGGCTCCCTCCCTTGCAGGAGCATTCTCATGTGGGGGAGAAGATCAGAGTTGGGGATTGCAAGGCACTGATCTGGCTTTCTGGCTTTCCCCAACAGTTTAGTGCATGAGAAACCTCCTTTCCTGGGATTGCATAATTGGAGGAAGGGAAATGAGATCTCGGGGAGGGACTCAGAGATCATGGGGCAAAACTCCAACTCTAGCTCTTCTTACTAATCCAGTTTATGTCATCCTCATTCTCACTTTATCTTCTTTTCCCTGACACGTCTATTAGGATTCATTCAGGAGAAAGTCAGAGTGACTCAGCTATCTTTCCTTTGACTTAAGAATCGTCTGGATTCTAACAAGTCCAACCAGCCATGATGTTATCAGACATTGAGAAACACAGAACTGAGCTGGTGTCTTCTGGGAACAGAAGATACGAGGAAGGCTCAGGATGGTCCTGGAAGAACCTAACTGGGAGAATATGTCCTGTGGTTCCCAGACATGCTAGGGTCTCTGCACCAGCAGTACAGGAGGGCTATTTGGAGAGAGAAAACTGAAGTTCCATTTCCATCTTTCACCCTCCCCTGGTGTCCCAGGCAGTGAACTGTTTTAGACAGAGGGGGAAATTTGTCCACACACAGCATGGCTGGTTTTGCATGTGAAGGTTCAGTCCATGGGACTACACAGTTCTGGGGAAACCCTGTTTTATCTTTACAAAAATATACTCTCATGTGGCAAAGAAATAGAAATAGTGATGGTGGGAAATATGACCTTAAGACCTTAAATGTCCTCTAAAAATGGTGTTATCATGATAGTTAACTCTTTGGTCTGCTGGAGGGTGCTGGAGGGCCACAAAGATGCTCAGAGGGCTGGTGCACCTCCATAGTGGAGACAGACTGAGGGAGTTGGGCTTGCTCAGCATGGAGAAGAGAAGGCTCCAAGGAGACCTTAGAGCACCTTCCAGTGCCTTAAGGGGCTACAAGAGAGCTGGAGAGGGACTTTTGACGAGGACTTGTAGTAATAGGACAAGGGGGAATGGCTTCAAACTGTCTGACAGGGGGAGGTTTAGATTAGAATTTAGGAAAAAATTATTGTGAGGGTGGTGAGACACTGGTACAGTTGTTGTCTGAAGTAGCTAAGAATCAGATGGATGCATAACTAATTTTGTATTAGCATCACATCAGGGCTAATCCCTATCCCCAGATCACCCAGAATTTCCAGGCCTCTCCTTGTCATGACTTTGGTCAACTACACCAAACTGGGCAACTTTTACATATATGTATATATATAATAATTGCATACATATGCATAATATATCTACATATATGTAATATTTAGATATTATATATTAGCTGAATCTCAGACAAAGGATTTAATTCCCAATTTCTTCACCTTTGAACTGGCATTTTGCTTTACTGAGGCCAACGTTGACATGGCAAAGGCCTAACGTGAGGCATGGAAAAAACTGAACAAAATGGAAAATTAAACAAAAGTTTCCTTAACAACTTCCCCTGCTCAAAGCTATAAAAACTGAACAGTGTAAAGACCCAGCTGAATGGATCCTTACAAGAGACTGTTCATGTCTGGAGATACCATCGTGACGTTTACATGGAAAATCACAACCCAGACTAGGGGGTTTTCCCATGGTTTTCCCCAAAAAGCATTTGGCTCGAATGAGTCCTGAGCGCACATTTCCTCTCTCTGGCTCCCTGGGGCTGCTCCTTGGCAGAGCTCTTGCAGTCTGATGGTGATTCCCGAAAAGCAGCTCCTGAGACAGGGGCAGAGTGAGCTCATATCCCGGATAAGCCACACTTGGAAATGTGGAGGGTGGAGAGGAACAACTGTGACACCTTCCTGATGTCCCCAGTTTCTCCTGCCTCAAGTTTCAGCCCATCTGACCAGAGCTGTATTTGCTGAGCAGGGAGGTCACCCAGCACATCTTCATGCAGTGATGTGCTTGGAGAAGACATCTGAGCAGAACAAAAAAAGCCCTTTTCACCACTTTTTCAACACAAAGAGATGCTAAATACAAACCTCAGCAGCAGGCTTGCTTGAAGGTTGTGGTCTGAGCAAACCCTGATCATCAGTTGGGGCAAATTGGGTATTTCAGTGCTACTAAAAGTAAACAACAGGAAGCCTGATTGTCCCTTCTTAACCCAAACTTTTTAAGAAACAAGAAACCACACATCTTGAGACCTGGCACAGGCCAGTAATACACAGGGGGTGCAATTTGCTGAGTATGAAAAGCTGCAGCCAGCCACAGGACTTATCCTCTGTGATTTGTGGACCCTTACAGAACATTCTGCCTTTTCCAGTGTCACGGCACCATGACATGAGGCACGTGACACCCTGAGATAAGCTCAGTTGGTTTGAGGTTTGTGCTAAAAATGCCAAGGTTGTGACTTCAATCCCTGTGTGGCCAATTCACCTGAGAGCTGGACTTGATGATCCTTGTGAGTCCCTTCCAACTCAGAATATTCTGTGTATCTGTGACTTCTGATTCTCTTTCCAGTACCACCATCATGACTCAAGCCACCACTGGGCTGCTACATCTAATAGCCAAGAAATTCTGATGCAGGGCTGCTCTTTCACAGCTCCAGGCACTGCCTATCCTCCAGTGATGGGTTCAGGCTCTCTGTTCCTCAAACTGTGGATTAATATCTGGTTTTGATTGGGTTTGGTTTTTTTTCTTTATTCTATTTCAGGGGTTGCACCATACAGTTTGCAAGCCCCAGTCTCCTGCCTGCTGGCATTGCTCAAACCTTGGTGCTGCCTCGTCCTACCTGCACCCTGGGATGCTGGAGCTGACCTTGGCTCTAAACGCCTGGAAAACTGAGTGAAGGCAGTGTTCAGGAATGGAACTCACGCCTGCAAATACAGCCCTGCAGAGGTCAGGGCTGGAAATGGGGTTGTGCTGCAAGGGTAACTCCGGGGTGATCCCCAAGAAAGCAAAGGAGCGACAAGGAATTTTAGCCAGGGGGGATGCAACCCAGCAGGAAGCGGGACTGTGTATATGTGCAAAGCCGGCTCGACACCTCCCCCCGCCTTTTCCCCTGTTAAGGGGGGTCTGCCAGCTCAGGAGTGGCACGGTCTAGCGCAAGTCCTGCCTCCTGCCTCCTTCCTCCTCCTCCTTCTCCTCCTCCTCCTCCTCCTCCTCCCAGATGTTCCCTTGTGTGCAGCCATCTGTTGAGCTCCCTCCTCCCTCCTCCTGCGGGGAAGGGGGCAGCCAGCTTGCCCGGCCAGCTGCACGCCTTGGACGAGGAGAAGGAGGGAGAAGGAGGAG